>CAWUEQ010000214.1:0-19584 GCA_963921185.1 Dasysyrphus tricinctus
GCACCATGAATCAACTTACATATTTAGTACCTACATAAGCTGACATTTCAAAATTCGTAAGAAAAAGGATTTCTTGCCATCTGTGTAGGGATATTGTCTTAATATTCGTAGCACATTATTCATATGTTCTATCTACATATATCCTGGCAATATGAAGGAAAAAAACAAACATCAGAACTTATTGCAAAGCCAGTATTCCATATCTGTTAGTTTGTTGCTGTCATCTGTTTTCCTTACAAAGATTACCTCCAACCTGTGTCGTTGGAAAAGAAAAAAATTCCTTAAGGTATTTAAGGTATAGCTACCTACCTACTTTGACAATTTTTCTGAATAGAATCCTGTTGCTGAATTGCTTTAATATACGACCTACATTATGTATAGGTAGGTACATACCTATGAGTGTATGTGTGTGTTATCAAATAATCTTATATTGTTGATAATACCCATGATATATGCGAGTCCCTTTTCCTTATAGGAAGGTATTTTTGTATTTTTTATTTAAAAGGAATCCTTATTTATTTATTTGTATTTTGCTCTCTTTTTTTATTAGTGGTTAAGCTTTGTTAGATACATCGGACATTATCTGCTTGTTCATGCGGATGTCGAATTCCATTTTTTATTGACTACAAATCGGTTTTTGCTCAAATCAAGTGTAAAAAAATTTAAATGTTTTTTTTTTTTTATTACATAATGCTGTGAATTTCGAGGAATGTTTTGTTTCCGTAATGCTACCCTCAAAGATTTTACTTTTCTGAAGAAGTTAACTTTTCTTGGAAATGAAAGTTTATAATTTGACATGAGAAGACAGACATAGTGACAAGCTGAGGGAGCGACAACTTTTTAACTTTCTTTTTCTTTCTTCGTTTAAGCTGATTATAGTGGCAATAAATAATAGTCTTAAATCAAAGTGGAGTAAACAATTTAAATTGTTGATGCCTTTCGAAGGTTGAACTCTGGATAGCTTGAACTTTAATTGTCGGATCTTAAGCCGGATGCTAAGTTGTTGATATCAAGGAGGGTAGGTATGAGACTAAGTTATAATTTGTAGGTGTTATCTAAAGTACTGGAGAGTACTAGGACGCCACTACGAGTGGGTATAGCCAACGTGCAGGGGGACCGAAAAGATGCTGGGATAAGCAGACAATCCAGCAGTTCTGGTCTGGGCACAAACTTGTCCTTGGGATGGTTAAAAGTAACGACGGAGGAGCCTTTTTTTGAAAGGTGAACGGCAGCGGCAAGTAGCGTCTGTAGACCATATTGGGCGGATACAAAAGCCGTCTGTTTTCCCATAGTAGACGGCTTCGTTCAGCTATGTGCTTGACCATAAAAAGGGCGGGTGTGCCTGTCGAATCTGAGCATATGTATGTTATTAATTGTATCTCGGAAAACACCATGGTGGAAGGATATATGCAAATAAATGAACTATGTCAACAACTGGAAATGAGTCCCCAAGAGGTAACCATTTTATAGAGAATCCTTTTGCAGCTTCGGCTGCAGTAAGTAGATACGAGCAGGTTGAGCGTGGAATGCTTCACCTTAAGATCAGTATCCTGGGTATCACCGAAGCTATGTGGAGAGGAGGAGCAAACACGAATGTTGTATTCCAGGGAGGATGTAATAAGAGAGGCTGGCCAAAGTCTGCATGGTGTCGGAATATCTTAAACGAAGAAGCGAGGTGTAGTCCTATTTCCTGGGTGTCCATTTTTGCAATAATAATGACAGCATGGTTCCGTTCACAAATTCGTAACGCCATAACAATTCAGTGCTACGCCGCCCCCACAAAGAAGCGACCGAGGAAGACAAAACCGCTTTCTACACTCATCTTAACTCAGTTTGCTGAGGTGCTCCCAGAGCCAACTGTCATTGAAGACCTCAGTGTCCAGGTGGGGCTCACGGGATGAAAATGGCGATTTGCTGGTCGACTTTTGACAAAAGACTTGCAACAAAATCCCCAGGGTACATCTGGATGGTCAAACTGAAAACAAAATTGACGATATCATGATTCAGCAGCTATGTAGGAAGTCAATGTGCGATGTTCGAAATTTTAGAAATGAAGACATAGGCAGTGACCCCCATTTGGTTCTCATGAGTCTTAAGCTACGAACCGCAGCTGTACAACGACAACCACAGGGTGCAGTAAGGAATTCGAATTTCAATACGAATGCTTTGAGTGATCCCAACATAGTTCGTAACTATGTCACCAACCTTAACGAAAGAGCTTCGTCATGGAAAGAAATTCAACATTCAATAATAGATGAGTTGTGAAATAATGAATGAATTAGTTTGAGGGTATAAGTCGACTGCGACCTTAAGATCTCTTGTGCCCCCTAACTAGAGCTTGATGAGGTAAATCATTCTACAGCTCATCCTCCAAATTGGTTTCTTTGAGAAGCTTGAGTATTTGGAGTACTTTTAGGGAGAATAGTTCTCTCTCCTCTATCTGGTGATTTCCCAGATGCCTTTGATGATGCACAAGTGCATCACATCAACCCAGTATGCGGTCCGAGGTTTCCTCGTGCTCATTTTGCAGAATCTGCATATAGCACTGTTTTCCAAACCAAGAATGTGGAGGTGTCTCCTTAGCTTGCAGTGGCCTTTGAGGATTTCCGTTATTATTCGCAGTCTATTATTCGCAGTCGGTATGGAAAGTTTGATTATATGACCAAAAATTCCAGCCCCAGTCCCTCAGACGTTTCTTGATCCATCAGTATACCATTTGATGGCATTTGCTTTAAGAGTGTAGTTTACGTTTTCGTCTTAGCTAATTTGCTCCGTACGAAAGTTCTTAACGAAGTTATAGTTTTTAATCATGGAATCTCTTGGAATGTCATCAAGGTTTGATTCTGTGGATTTGCAAATCGAGTCTCTTTCCCTAAGACCAATGATTTTCCCGTCCCAGTTCCCTCCCTTGCAAATCTCATGATGGTTCCCTTAGCAGCACTGTTTATGGCCACGTGTAGTGGGGTCAGCTCCAGAACGACTTCCATGGCTGCTGTAGGGCAGGTTCTCATTTCTCCGGTGATGCAAATGCATGCGAGCCCTTGTACCCTTTCTAGTGATTTCCTGGCTGTAATAAGTTCGGTTCTTTTTTGCCATGCGACCACCCCATAGGTAATGATGAGTCTTACCATCATGGTGTAAATCGATCTCAGGATATTTGGCTTGCAGGCTTATGATTTACCTGCAAGTTTTTTGCATATCATGAGAGGTTTTGTGACTTTTCTGACAGTTGTCAGAACTGCGAAGTGAGTATTGCCTAGCACGTAGGATGGTCTATCACTGTGTGTGACGTGACCGGTCGGTAAGGTTGGACGGTCTCGCAGAAAATGTGGAACTCGTTGCAAGAAGAGGATATATGAGGGAATTGCATACCAAATATCCAAAGATGGTATTGGGAAAAAAAAGCAACACCAATCATCCTGTAGTGCGGATGTGGATGGCACAATTTTTGGTACCGATTGAGGATTAGCTATGCAGATGGAAGGATCACTTTTGTGCCTTGCCTTAATGAGGACTCCATTGAGCAGAGCTCTGAAGTGCTCCAGCTAACGAAATGGGTAGATCTTATAGGGGTGTTGATACCGAATCCCTTACAGTACCTACTGTAAATCCAATCTTCGATAACTCTTCTCAAAATCAACAAAAAGTCTAAGAGCCAGTGACATAAAAAGCCAAGTCATTTACGTAAAGTTGTAAGTTTCCAAACATCACTTGTTTACCTAAGTGTTTTTTGGAAATTTTGCCGCTTTCTATCTTTTAAGTGACAAACAGTGTTGGTACAGCTGAGTGACAGGGTAGTCAATGGAGACCGCTTGAAAGGCTCAGTCATTTAGATAGACTATGTCGATGACATATATCTACTCAAATAACATCAGTGGGCTGAACGGGATGTGCCAAGAATCGAGTGGTAAAAGATGTAATGTACCTTTTTATCTTAGGCTGAGATAGCTCACCGGTTTTCCGGGATTCTTACTAAAGAGGTACGAAACTTTAGTTTAAGTCAGTTCTTTTTTAAGCTATAAACCAGATTTCTCTTTATATTTAACATCTGGATTATTGTATTTGTTAACATATAATTTTTGGTACTGCTTCTTTCTGCCTTGGCTGATTCCTTGCTATAGTATAGCTGGTAACCCACTTAGCTTCGTCTTTAATCACATACACTTTGGGTAATTACGGACGAATCCAGTAAATCACAGACGAATCTGGCAAATATTTATGTGTCGTATTGCTATCATTGCCATAGGTGAACGACAGGAGGTTGGTCACTTGAAGAAAACATCTTGCCCAATTCACCATTCAAGTCCTAGCCTAGACCATCATTGCTTTTTCCTGTCGGATAAACTCACCACCGATGTTCTTGACTGTCGTCCGTTTGCTGCATTCAGTGGAGTTCTTCCTTCTTCGTAAGTATTTTTGTATTTCAGGTGCGTTGTTAGGTGGGAGCATTACCCAACTAACAATTTAGCTTGTATAAGGTAAAATATTTCGAATTTGGCAAGTAATAGCTTGTATAGAGCTTGTATAAGGCAATCTTGAGCAAGCCAAGATTTTTCGACCTGAAATTTAAACAAATAGCTGCTATAAGGCCTTTAAATATGAGTTACACAAGCTCTATACAAGGCTTGTAAATATAAGTTATAAATAGCTTGTATAAGGCCTTCCAAAGTTGTTCACTGAAAATGTTTAAAATAATAGCTGCTATAAGGCTCTCCACGATAAGTCATTGCAAACAACTTGTATAAGGCTTGTTTGAAAAGGCTTTATACAAATTAAAATAATCAGTGAAGATCAACAAGTGTGTCTTATAAAATATTGTCTTCTTGGCGGAAGGATCAATATTACTTTTGTCCTTCACTCGAACAGACAAAATCGAAGAATTTTATTTAAATAAAATTCTTTGAATGCCATCACTTACTTAGATGATTGGAATCAGCATCTAAAGATGTAAATATCATTACTGTAGGATCGTTAGTCTCTTAGCTGCGGTTTAGAATTTTGAAACTTAAACTAAAACTTTTAATCGTACTTTGAAACGAATTTGAGCACTCACCATGTTATGAGCAAAGTCCTTTTTGTTCAAATTTGCTTCAAATTGAATAAGCTGTTCTATATTATCCACCTGTTCAAAAAAAACTCATTTAAGTTTTGTGCTCCATGTGCTGCAGATTCTGACTCCAATATTTTTAAAATTTTCTCCTGGAGGGAGATTCTATGCTCGACTCTTGTTTGGAGCTTTAAAAAATTTGTAACTAGTGAAGATAACATTCCTTCCGAATTGGTTTTTATTTCTCCTTCATCTATTGAAGGTGCTATAAAAACGCACTGTGATTTTCGATTGTATTTATTTATTAGAAAATAATTGAAGATATTTAAAGTGGACTGTAGAAAAGCACTGCTCGGCTCGGTGGTTAAAAACTGAATGAAGATATGGTTTGTTTCATCGTAGCTCTACAAGTTGACTTGCTCTGGGTCCGGTAATGTGGTTGTTGTTGCTCTGTGGTACGATCATAAGAAGTATACGAAGAATTCGTATATTTCAGTCGCAACCACCGCTACTCAGGTGGCGAACATGATGTACATCGTCGTCGTTGCTTGGCTCTTGTTGACTTCTTTTCGGTACCCAAATGTATTTTGTTGTTGCATTTTTTGTGGACCGAGAAGGTATAGATGATCTGCTCGTTGACTTGTCCTCGGTCCGCGAATGTATTTTGTTGTTGCATTCTCGGACCGAAAAGGTATAGATGATGGCTCGTTGACTTGTCCTCGGTACCCAAATGTATTTTGTTGTTGCATTTTCGGACCGAGAAGGTACAGATGATTTGCTCGTTGACTTGTCCTCGGTACCCAAATGTATTTTGTTGTTGTATTTTTGTGGACCGAGAAGTATAGATGATGGCTCAGCTCATGCGCGCTGCATTTAGGGTTGGTTGATTTTGCTTATATGCTCTTGTGCACAGTTTTTTTATGTTTTTGGATGGACCTGCACTGGTCTCATGCTCCTGCTCTTAGTTGATGGTATGGACCTGTCGTGGTCTTATGCTCTTGCTCATGAATCATAAATATGTTTGTTTTTTGTTTTATTGTTGCTCCTTTCTTTATGTTCGCTTATTTTGAACAGAAGGGATCAGAGTGTATGGTTCACTGGTGTTTTCAACTAAGACTATGGAATCCTGTTGCTGTTGTTGTTGGAAATCCATTAGCTGGTCTGGTTGCTGCTGATATATTTGCTGCTGATGGCTGTGCGCTGCTTCTGAAAGATCTGCTGTTGCTGGGTGGGTTGCTGCTGGACCTGCTGCTGAAGATAGTATTGCTGCTGGATTTGCACTGAAGATTCGCTTACTTTATTTTCGTTAAGCAATCCCTGGTCATTAAGATGAACTTGTGGTTGGAACTGAAATATAAAATAGTATAGGTAGGTAGGTACATTATTGTTGAAGTTATATCTTTCATTGTCCGCATTTTGCACAGTTGGAACAACTTTGCGGTCACCAGCTGAGCGCTTTCGTTTTGGCAAGCGTGAAAGTACTTTAGCTTCCACATCCGCTGTGTCGCTCATATCGGACATGTCGCTTATTTCTTTTATAACCTCTTTGTAAGTTGGAATAAATGTCCGTTTAAGGACGCAGTCATGTTGAGTCCAACCCTCGTCCAATGAACCAGGTGGATCCCAAGGCTTTTTAAGAGATTTCTCGAGTAATGATCTGGGAGGCCACATTAATTTCCCATTTTTTCCCATTGATTTGGAACAGCGGACAGAACACAGAAGGCTATTGCCGTTTTCTATAGTTTCCACTACTTTATAGCAGTGCATTTTTTAAACTTTTGTTTTAGAAATAACTTTTCACAGCCACTTTCGCGCGCGTTTGAACTTAATTTTCGAGTGATTTTTTCAAGAATGTGATATAATATTCGCTTGGCGACAAAAGCAAAGCCTACTATTTCAAAAAAATCTTTACAAGCGTAACTTTAAGAGATAGCGTGAACGTGAAGTATATCGTATCAACTTATTCACTTTTGATTTGATCTCTTCGGCAAAGATCTGATAGTGTAAAAAAAAAAAATATGTTTCCTCAACAGCAAATTGGCATAGTGGTAGAGTGCTAGACTGGTACGAGGAAGGAATCGAAATCAAATCCCAAGTAAAAAAAAACTTTTCATTTTTATAATTAAACTAACATTTCACTCATTACAGAATACAGAAAAAAAGGTTTCGGAAGCTGACTGGGGAGAAAAAATACAATAAAATAAAATGCAATAAGAAAATACAACATCAGAAAAATTTAATAAGAAACGGATACAAAAATATTTTTTTTTAAATTTCAGAATCAGCTTTGCAAAAAAATTTTTTTTCTCTCGATGGCAAAATAGATTTTCGCGATAGCGACAGCGTATATTATTGCTTATGCAAAATAAATTTGGGTAAGGCCTTATAAAAACATTCAAGGCAAGCTATTTGTAATAGCTGTCAACATGGCTTTCGTAAGGCCTTATATAAACATCCAAGGCAAGCTATAGCTTGTTCAGCCAAGTAGTTCATGAAAAGCTATTTGCTGCTATAAGGTAGTACCTCGTGGCTACCCAGCCGTGCCACCTAAAAACTGAAATGTTTTATCCGAGGTACTGCCTCTAGCGGGGAACTGACAAATCCTCCAAGAGTATACTTGTCATGAAAAAGTGCATCTCATTTAGCCATTTGGACTCGGCAAAAAACTGTAGGGCCCCTCCATTCCAGCCAACAAACACGCACACAGGAACGGTTAAGAGTTGTAAGTCACGAGGCCCTGGTTCTGCACGAGCTGTTGCGCCACCCAATTTATTTATTTATTTTATTTATTTGCTGCTATAATTCCTGTCAACAAAAGTCTTATTGCAGTTAATTAGCTTGCGTAAATGCGCCAAAATGACTTGCATAAGGCCTTTTACTGTTTCTATAGCAGTCTGAAAATAGCTTGTATAGAACCTTATACAAGTTAAATTGTTAGTTGAGTAAGGTAGTTAAATATATGGAGCAGGTATTTAGTATATTTATTCGTTATAGTAGTTGGTGTTATAGGGAATGCTTGTCAGGATGTGGACAGGTGCGTAGACAGGGATGGGACAAAGATAAACCAGCAAAAGACAGCACAGGCCGCTCCACACAGCACCGTAGTATTCTACAGGAGACGCCAGTGGAAGAGGTCGAATAGTTTAACAACCTTGGCAGTATTAAAAAGTAGAATTTATAAGGCTCGTGCTGCCTTCGGTACTCTGTCCTCAATTTGGAGATCCTGTCAAATATCTTAAACTACTAAGTTGAGATTCTCAAATTAAATGTAAAATCCGTGCTGTTATATGCTTGCGAAACCTGGAAAATCACGACTACCATATCGACGAAATTGCAGGCTTTTGTGAATTGCTGTCTATGCCATATTCTTAAAATTCGGTGGCCCCAAATTATATCAAACGAAGTCAAGAGCTGCTGGACGTTGAAATAAGAAAGCGTAAATTGCAATAAATTGGTCACACACTGAGGAAACCAAACGATGAAATTGCAAAGCAGTCCTTTGAATGCAGTCCTCAGGGTGCAGGGCGAGTTGGAAACCAACAGCAGCATGGAAATCAACTGTCTTAGCAGAAGAACAATCCCAGAGAAAGACGTGGCTACAGTTAAAATATCTAGCTGCAGACCGTGAAGATGGAAACGATTTGTTGGCGCCTTATGCCCACATCGGGGTTACAGACAGGACTTGATGGTGATACAGGCCATTAAAAGCTATTTTGTTTCAAGTTATCTGGTTTTTAACCGGATGCTACAATAAAGATGACCCAAAAGTAAACACACACCATCAATTTGTGAGCGACTGGGTCTAGTATGACCCCTCCTATTAGGCTGTAACTGAACAGACAGACAGAATCCATCGTAGTGTCAAGTTTGATCAAAATATCTTCTTCTTTTTTTAATTAATGAAAAGATAATTTGCCATGTTTTACTAAACCCATGTATCACAAGCCGAAATGCCCGTTGGGGCTTTCTTTAGTACCTACCCCAGACATTCCTATGCATTCATAATATTTCCTCTTTCCCGTACCAACAGATCGAAAGCTTAAAATAAATGTTAGGGCTAAAATTATGTTTTACATTTTAACTTTATTGAAAATTTGTTTTTAATTTAAAATTATTTCAATTTTCATAATCGATAAATTCCAATCATCTACCCGTGTCAATATTAATATCAATATCAATATGGTAATATAACACTTAAATTTTGAACATCACAAATAGTTAAGCCATATTTATATCCACCGTCCACCCCTATACAGCCTCTCGCTTAGTTACTGATTGAATTTTAATTCACTTAAAACGATGACCCATCATGGATTTCATCGACAAAATTCAGCTCAGCTAGAGCTGGTGTATATAGGATAGGAAGCTATTATAATAATTATCTACAAAGCAAGTCACAAGAGGATTGCATTACCGATAAATTTCCATAAATGACTGGGGAATGTTTAATATTTTGGGAATTTTAATAACCACAATAAGTTATGAGTTTCGGTGTTTGATGATGGACGATAAAAGCCGTGAGCGATTTAATCTATATCTCATCATCATCATCATAATATTATGTGCCTATGTATGTACCTATATGATAAATATTATCGAAAGCTGTGATATAATGAAATTTTGTGGTTTATTGGGTGTTATGCTTATACTCGTATGTTGTAGGTATTTCCTCTCACAAATAATAGAAATAAGGAATGCTATGCATTTTTAATAATGTTGGTCTTGAGATTTTAATCAAACAAAACACCAGCACTACAACAATAATGTGATGGAGAAGCCGATAAAGTGGACTTTATTTCTCTATTATTATTTTATTATAATAAAAACAAAGGCAGTTTAGTGTTTGAATGGTGCCACGCGCGGTCGAAATGATAATCATCGAACTACTGGGGGATAACATTAAACATGGTTCGGTCCCATGTTTTATTAAGAGAGTACCTTACACTAACTTACATGGACATTACAAAAAAAATGTTTTTATGATTATTTTAACGTCAAGTTTTTTAAGCTCAAAAGCTTAAAAATAGCTCTGTTCGCGAATTATTTACTTCTTACCTAGATCCTTGGACCTGTTATGTCCGTGAGGTTCTTCTTGTAGGACAAAGGGCCTGCTCCAGTACCTACTAATACGTGCCATCGTGTATGGTTTCTGGAGATGTACCTCAGTTCTCTCCAAATCTTCCCCAGTTATGCTGAATCCTCTTCGACCGTTCTTCGCCAAATACTTCGAGGTCGGCCCACTTATCTGCCTCACTGCGTGAGAGGGTTCCATTGCACCGCTTGGCTCGCAATGCACTCGTGTCCTTCTTTCGAAGCGTATGTCCAGTCCACTGCCACTTTATTTTTCGTAACATAGAGTCGATGATTTCCTGACCTGTTTAGCCAAAAATCCTCAAGCTGCTTCGCAGACATCTATATTCACGAACGTTTGCAGCTTTCTTGTGATAGCGGGTGTTTGTTTCTAAGTGTGGTTTGTTTCTAAGAAGCACGGATTCAACATTGGGGTGGAACAGACGTTGCTCGGTCTTTAGGCTTCTACAGTTGTTTCCCCATATTTTGGGCAGCATTCCGAATTCAGCCTTTGCTTTCCCGATTCAGATGATTATATCAAATTAAAGTTGGCGGGAACCACCATTAAAGACCATAGTCCCAAGATATTGAAAACACTCTACCATCTTTACTGGTTGACCAGAAATATCCACTTGGGTAGATGAGGCAGTTCCAAGGTTGAGCCTTTTTGTTTTTGCCATATTGATCTTAAGCCAAACGATTTCAGCTTCTCTTTCCACCCTTGTTGTCATTTAATTAAGATCCATGATGCTAAAAGAGTGGAAACATACATACCTCGTTCACGTAGTCCAGATGCTTGAAGTGTGATTGCAGATTATACTGAATTCTTCCATTTGCAGTCGTTAAAGCTACAACCAGCACATTATTTATCACCAACAAGAACAGTATAGGTGACAGTGTACAACCCTGTCTAAATCCACTTTTGATTTCTCCTCTAATAACTTTCCTTTATGCTGAACTTGACAATTGGATCCATCATATGTAGCCTTAGTGCAATAATAATTAATCTATCTGGGATGCCCCTCCTGCGGAAAACAAGCCAGATAAAACCTCGACTGACACTGCCAAATACCCTAAATTGGTGATCGATATTTAAGGCACTGCTCGATGATGATTCGCAAGGTGTTGATATGGTCCACACAGGAAGATCCCGGCCGGAGGCCTTCTTGCCAAGCGTGTCTTCGGGGTGGTCTTTTGTTCACTCTATTACCTTGCCAACATCGCAAGCACGCAAATTCCTATCCAGTTTTTACATTGCGTAAGGTCGCCTTTCCTTGGGAGCTTGAGCTTGACATCATTCTCTTTTTAAACTCCTCAGGGAAACTTTCTGTTTCCCAAGCTCTCTCAATGGGTGGTTGCCAGAGCCCATTCGATGTTTTTGGCACTGCTCGCAAGAGCTCTGCCGGGTGTTGGGTTCACTTCACTGGTGAAAGTGCGATTTAAAATCTGCAGAAAAGTGCTCCTACCACCTTATGAGCTGGTTTTATCTGAAACTAGCACTGACTGATCCGTCTATGTTTTGGGCACCTGTTAGTTCTTTTTTAATTCTTTAGACGGTTCTACTATCACACCTACTTGCGGCCTCTTCTGCTTCTGGTACCAATGCGTTGATATAGTTTCGCTTATCACGTTGCATGCTTCGGTGAACTTTTCTCATCTTCGTTTCCCTCTGCTGCTCTAGTAGCTGCAATGTGAACTTTGAGCTGTTTTCTTTCTTTGATCCTAGCCGACCGACCCACTTAACTTTCACCACCGGATATGAAAACATTTATTAGAGCACACCAATGGTTTTCGATGGAGGTGGGTTCTGTTCTAGTGTTTGCTCTCAATCCTTGTGAATGGTGGTCCCCTACTTGCTACTTATTGGCAGACTGCGGGATCTTTAAGTCTATGGGAATTGAACTTGGGCATTTGGGTGTTTTCTGGTATCTACGAACTGCAGCTCTGCGTAATCCTACGATAGCAACCATCAGATGGTGGTCCCGGGCCATTCCCATGTCTGCACCCTTTCTGTTTCGAACTTCCTGGAGACTGCTCCAAAATCGCCGAGTGATCAATTTGGTTGGAAGTTACTTGTGTCCCTGTCGGCCCCCAACTGACTTTGTGGTACGTCTTGTGGTCAAACATGGTCCCTCCTATCATAAAACTTTCAATATTGTCGTTGCGGTCACCAACACCATACTTTCCCATAACATACCTGAGCCTGAGCCAATCGTTGTCATTGCCATCCTTGGCATTCAAGTCTCCGGTCTCCCATTACCATTATGATGTCTCCACGTCGTGTACCATCATAAGCAGCCCTCAGCCGGTTATAAAAGGGCTCCTCCTCGACAGAAGAGAGCGCCGTTGTTGGGTGAAACACTATATGATGGTGACACGACGTTCTCTAGTCCGGAAGCTTGCTTAGAGGATGCTGTCATCTCTAGATGCTAAAAGCGTATTGGATAAATAACGGTTGATGTCTTAAAGGATAGGTTCTGAGTAGAAGCAACTTCGGTAAAAATGTCTGTGATGCCACTTTACGAGAACATACTTTTTTGTATGTTTTATGGATGGGATTTCCACGTTTTTTTTTAATTTTTAATATTTTTAACACGAAAAAACCTTGAAACTTTTTTCCCAACAAGCGTTTGGCCGCCATTTCCGCAACTTTTTTAATGATATAAATTAATATTAAATATCACCAAAAAAGTGGAAATCCTATGCTTTGACATCAAACAAAGTATTTTAAAAATTTTAGAAATTTAAACCAAAGGTGCTTCTACTCAACATCCACCTTTTAAGACACCGATCATTTTTTTCCAAGGCACGTTTGGAGTCTGGAGGCGTTTCCACAATTTTTTGTTTCCTAAACACGGTAAAGTGAAATATAAACCGAAGGTGCTTCTACTCAACACCTATCCTTTAAGACGTCATTATTTTCCCAATACGCGTTTGGCATCTGGAGGTGGTTCTACATCTTTTTTCATCTTCCTAATATTAAATATTAACAAAAAAGTGTAAGTCCTGACCTTTGACATACAAAAAGGTATGTTCCCGAAAATTGGCAACATTGACATCTTACACGAAGGTTGGTCTACTCAAAACCTACCTTTTGAGATATATTTCATTATTTTTCCTCCACGAGTTTAGTATTTGGACACGTTTTTGGATGTTGAAACATTAAAAACTACCAAAATAATCGAGATTCCATCCTTTTGACATAATAAAAAATAGTTCCCGAAAAGTGGGAACAGTAATATTTTTTCCGAAGGTGAGACTACTTAACATGTATCTTTTGGAGCATGTCTCGTTATTTTCCTAACACGCGTTTATCATCTGGAGGTGTTTCCACTACTTTTGTCATGTTCAAAAAATTACAAAGAAATTGGAGGTTCCGCTAGTTGATATAAAAAGTATGTTCCCGAAAATTGGCAACAATGATATTTTACCCGAAGGTGCGTCTACTCAACACCTTTCTTTTGTGTTATTTAAGCTACGCAAATTTTCCAATTATTATTAAATATTTTCCAAGTAACGAGTTTCTCTTTATTTTACAATTTGGCCCAGATTGGGCGCCGATTTTCAAAATGGTGTCCAAACGATAGGATTAAAAAAATTGATTCTCAAGCTCAATTTTATCCTTAGCATGTCAAAAATAAATTTAAAATGTAAAAATAAGATCCACTCCATACAAAGTGCCAGGATTTGAGTTTCCTGACCGGAGTCCATGTTGGACGCCATTTTTCAAGACGGCCAAGCGACAGGATTACAAAAATTACTTCCAGGCTAAATTTCATCCTTATCATCTCAAAAATAAATCCAAACATAAAAAAAGTTCCCTGCCAAAAAAAACGCATGGCATTCGGTTTCCTGACCGCACTATAAAAAGAACAGTTTGTGCTTCAAACTTTTTTTAATCAGGTTTTCTTTAAGAATCAATAAGACTAAAAATTCTAGTTTTAAAAACAAAATTAATCTGTTTTCTTCCTTAAATTAATATATCGTGAAGAAAATTCGATATCTCCGATCCAAATGCAAAATAAAATAAAATATTCCTGCTATCAAGCTATTTAATTTAAATCCACGGAACTAAACAGCAAAAAATCTATTTAACATGAAAAGGATGTTTGATTTTCGTTTTATTTCCTATTTTACAGGAAATTAAGCCCACCAACCTATGTATAACAAAATTCCTATATTAACAGTCGTTTATTTTAAGATTTTTTTTGTCAAACAATATCCTGTCGTGCATCTTCTCTTATGCTGATTTGTGAAAAAGAAAATATTTGATGGAGGTTTGTTAAATAAGAACCTTTTTTCTCCTTCGTCCAGTGTCTTAGACATTTAAAATAATAAAAGTACACAAATCGGTCGGTAATGTGTTTTCTGGACACACAGCCCAGCCACCCAACCATCTAGGCCTACTACAGTCCATCATTTCTACCCACTTCTTACTTATCGGAGCTCCTGATCCATGAAGAGTAGCTATGTGAGACACGGCTGTCTTTCATTCTCCTAGATTCTGAGCCCGCTGCTTCCCCTCGCATCGTACATCTACATACCCAGTGCTCTGGGAACCGCAATGGATAGGTCTTTAAACCGGGAAGTTCAGTCCATCATTCAAATACTGTTTTGTTTTTAAGATAGAGAGTTTGGGTGGCCCTGGAACTTTCCAAAAAGCAATACAACTTATCACAAACAAATTTTTTCTAATTAAATTATGTAGGTACTTAAAGCTGCGCTTCAGTTCGGTGGGTGCGAATATAGCCAACCAGGCCTCCACCAACATGCTCTGCAGGTCCACCCACCTTAGCCACCTGACTCTAGGTTGACACACAAGTTTGTCAAATTGATTGAGGTCCTGTTCTACTTGCGTGCGCCACCTGAGTCATAATCTTACTCAATTTTGTCATTCCACTGAGCCAAACGGTCATCTTGCTGATTTACTCTTTTAGCTAGGTCAGTGTTATGTCAATATAATCGGGTTGTTGGTGATGGCGTGAGAGTTTTGCCGATTTCTTTGAAGAACATAAGCATCTAGGGTTAGGTTAGATGACAGTGCTTTGCCTAACACCATTTCCAATACGTAGGTATTGGTGACGTTATTACTGAAAAGGCGATGCATGTCAAATGTCAATTCGAGGTTTCTGGGATTCTTTAAAGATCTGCTGTAATGAGAGTATTTTGTCGATGATATTTTCAGGCCTAAGGCGATATTCATATGGACCAGCAGGACCCATCAGGTTCTTAAAGAAAGGATTCTAGACATTTAAATGATACGGAAGTTCACTATTTTGAGGTTCCATGCATTGGGTATACTACCTTTCAACTATATTTTGGAAATGACCTCGTGCATACTCGAAATCAATTTATCGTCTGTCACAACACAACAATTGCATCGGCAGGCTATTATCTCCAGTAGCTTTATTGGACTATGGTGGGAGTAACTGTGACTCTCTTAAGTAATTTCCCAATGCTTAACCAATGTCATCATAGGGCAAAGGTGTAGGGAATGGGTGGTAGGCAGGGGTGTTTGCTCACCCTAATCAGAATATTTGTCATACATTAGGCAATTTATCTTCTTTGAAAAGTATTTTAAAGCAAGATTTATGTACCGAAACTATTTTCTTAATGAGTTTTCCCCCGCTAATCGAAATCCGGAGGGCTTAGAAAAGGTGATTAGAATGCCAGACCTGGTCACTCTTGAGTATACATATACAACATATATCCTGAATAGCTGCTATCTTTCACTTGGTGAGTGAAAATGGCACGGATCGTTACTTAGAGATCATGGACGTGCCTATTCTCCACCTCCTAGTGGTTCTTAAGAAGCAATTGTTTCATAACGGATGAATGATGTACTGAAATAAGACTAAAGTGGGTGCATCAGGAGTCCTTTAACTGAAATATTGTTTCTTTTGTCGTTAACGTACTTATGTACGGCTAACCTAACGGAGGAGGCTGCTTGCATCCCTGGGGTTAGCAGCCCTTTCGATCTTTAATTTGTTTGTCCATATAATGAAACAGAGCCTCGGATTATAACAAACTCTAACTCAAGGTCCACTGACTTTGAGTATCAACAAGCACAACACCAACTCCCACCCAATTCCCTATCTGTGATCTGCGAGTACTGTGGTAGACCTGTGACTAGAAACAGTGAACTTGGTGTTTGCAAATTAAGGGCTTACCGAAATGAACTTTACGCGGAGAGAACGAGAACCGACGTTAAAGCTAGGTGGAGAAATGAAGAAATTAAAATGTTAGCTAGCAAAGTAGAAGTCGAGTGGTCAGAACGTTAGGTTTATGAACATCGAACTAAGTACATCTTTCCCTGATAGATTGATTGAGACAATAAAGAAGGCCAGGCAAAAGCCCACATATCGTCAGGAAATCGAAGTATACAGGTTAGAAAGCATCGAAGAACCCCCCTTCACTTCACACAAATGAAACTGACATTGACAATACCCGTTACATCACCATTATGGATTTTACGTCAACAACCTACCCCCCAACTCCCTCCCCTCCCAAACCCATCAAAATATCATTGCGGATTCACCAACCTTGGGTACACTTGAAACAACTGCTAGGCTAGCACTCCTTTTGCTAGACCTCTTCCCAGTTACTACGCTTTGACCAAGAAGGAGACAATGGAGACGACAACAGTATTAATCGACGCAAAATAATTGCTGAAAACACCAGAACCGTTGCATAAAGAGTATACTGGAAGGCCCAAGTGAAGCCAGAATGCCTTCCCGGAGTGTCATGGAGCCCTTATATACAAATATGATGTAGCCAACACCTTGATATACTCCAAAGATCTCAATCACACCTGAAGACATCAAAAGTTCCAGGCCAGGGTCTAGTACATTAACCGGTCCAGACGGACTGATGGCGAGATAACTCAATAAAATTCCGGTAGGAATCCTCACCAGATTGTTCAATCTAATACTCTTGTGTGGTAGGATCCCGGAACACCTGTATGAATCAAAGACGACCATGATACCGAGAACGACAGATGCCGGTGTCCCAGTCATTGTAAGGCAGCTACATAGCATGTTTGCTAGACGCCTAAGCACGGATGCTAGGCAGCAGGCTTTTATAGCAACGGTCTACCACCAGACGAACTTTGGAGCCGTAAGGTCATACGGCGCACAGTGGGGCACCTTGTATGGGAGAGTGGAAAAAATTCCCTAAAAGCTTAACCACTAGACCGATTTTGATGAAATTTGCAGGCATGATAGTTATTAAGCCGAGAAACCAATACAATTAATTTCCGCCCACTGCCACGCCTACTTTTTAAAAAAAGTAATTTTTCGTTAAAATTGTTACAAATTTGGATGTTAACTAAACCTTGAACAACTATTTTTTGGAAATTGGGCTAGCAAAGTTCTTACAACGCCCATTTTGTAGGCCTTTTTTGACTTTTTTTGTATGGAACTAGTCTAAGTTCGATAAAATCTGAACTACATTATTCATTTCCATTAAATTCTAAGACATGACAAAGAACAGTATAAGGAATTATTACAGAAAACTTCCACTGACTGACACGCCCTTACAAAATATCATATAAATAACCTTGGGGAAATCTTTGAATCCGTTTGTGCATTGCTTTCTGAAGAACCTTGATTGCTCTTTACTATAGAGTTTTTTTTTTATTTCAAGTTAGAAAATTAATAAAAATAGAATAAGTATCTTGCTGGGATCATAGCATTCTTCAAAGTCGTTAACTGTGCTTCCACTATGTCTAGTACACGGTACCTCAGCGTCAACATTATCATTACTTACCAGTTTCACTTGGAATGTCCCCTTTTACCAATTACGGTACTTATGACGAAAAATAAATTTATTTTGTAAGACACATCACGGTACCAATCGCGAATTGAATTTCAGTAAAAAAAATGTTTGGTAATCACTAAAAATATATTGAAGCTTTTTTCTGCTTGAATGTGAATATTGTAATTTAAAAACATTCAAATGGCTCTTCTTTTATAAAATTAAATCCACTAAAACTGAATAAGCTATTGAAATAAAAGCTGATAGCGTGACTATGTGGAGTAACTAACAAACGCTGAATGAAACTGACAGTTAAGTTGTAATTATCAAGTTATTAAGGGCTTACGTTAAAACAGTTGTGTTCACAAAAGCGAACCAGTCAGATGATCACTACATTAAATTTTAGATCAAACTGCAAAATTATTGCAGTTTAAATTGCGATGTCAACATACATGTGTATATCGTAATTTTAACTTCCAAACATTGTAAAATTTAATTTTCACGATGTGACAGTGAGTTTTAATGAAGAAATGTTACTGATTATCATATTACACATTATTATATTTTTGAATAAAAACTACGATGTGACATAGTAACTTTTCAAATTGTTCTTAGGCGCCAGTTATAGCTATCATTAAAACTCGTCATTGAAAATTTTAATGATTGATTTTGAGACGTTTAGAAAGCAAATTCTATTATTATTTTGATAGACGATTAAAGCTCAAGACTTAATTAATATTTCTAGTCAAAAAAAAAAAATTCAAATAGGCCCAACTTTTCACAAAAATTTACTTTTGATTTTTCAATGATCATTGGTAAGGTAGTTCAATCATTGAAATAAGAAAAGTCTTTTTATGTGTAAAGTTGGGCCTATTTGAATAAGTTTTTTGGCTAGAAATATTAATTAGGGGTTAACCTTATTAACCTCTATTATTATTTGTCCATCAAAATAATAAATGATTTTGCTTCCTAAACGACTCAAAATCAATCATTAAAATTTTCAATGATGAGTTTCAATCATAGCTATAACTGGCACCTTATAAAACCCTTGTTATTGTTATTATGATGTTAAATCGTTAAAAATGGATTCTAAATAGTAAAATATAAAATAAAATATTCCATATTCACCAACATTTTCGGGCTCCTAGCTTACGATATCAATATCGTAATTTTTACTCTATTTTTTTTTTTTTTTAGTGTATGACTTTCCCGCACTTCAAATTGCCCTGAAAATCGAATCCGGACGGTTCCGGATGCGTTCTTTGCTGAAAATTGTTCCTTACACTCTACACTATTCGCCAAAAACAACGGGACACTGGCGGCAAATGGCGCTAGTACTTAAAACTTTATGAGACTAAAAATAATCGCTAATTTTGAGTATTTTTCTCTTCAAATATTTCCTATATAGTTTTTCCCGCTCAATAAATGTATTGGTATTACTTATTGGTATATCTTAATCCCATAAATAGAAGAATCATTAAAAAAATTTCAGAATTTAGCGTAAACGGATCGTTCGAAAAACAACCCCTGATTTTACCTATTTCTCCTCATTTTCTTGTTTGGATGATAAACTCCGGGCTTATATAATATATTTTATCTGCAAACGGTTATCATTTCTTGATTTAACAACTATTTTACTATAAGAAACGAAAAATGAAACATAAAAATTGAAAATTGAATTTTTTCCACGTTTTCCCCACTGTGCGGCGCCC
>CAWUEQ010000215.1:0-27862 GCA_963921185.1 Dasysyrphus tricinctus
AATTCACCATGAATACTACTTTGACCTTGAATAACTTTGGAAGGAGTATATTAATAAGATAAGATAATAAGGACCTTTTTTAAAGAACATCAAATCTTCTTTTAGATTTTACCTTGATCATTTCTGTATGATAGCTGCTTCTAAAGTTATAGAGTATAGAAGGAATACAAAAAAAGTTCCCATACGATTTGTATGGAAAACAGAAAGTAGCGATGAGCAACCTCTAAATATTAACCTAAAGGTCTGAAATTTTGCCAGGATTATTATTTCACTAAACTCTAACTAAAAAGGTAGTGGCATTGAAAACCGAAGACATTTTATTTTATTTTTTAATCAGTGTAATATATACCTTAAAAAAAAAGAAAAAATAGTGCTCATAGTTATATAACCTCAAAAATGACGAAAAAGTGTTTTTTTTGCACTTTCTAACGGTAATATCTTGAAAACCAGAGCTAATAGCGAAAAACGGATAACGGATTTGAGTTCTGCGTAAGAAAATACTCTTAAAACGTTCTTACTTTTACGTGTCGAAAAGTTAACCGATATTTGTAAACCTGTGATATTATTGGCAGTGATTCTTGTACAGTTGAAAATAGAACTGGTAGAGCAGAGTTGACCTCTAAAAGAAATCAAGAAGAAAAGTCGTGGTTCGATTGATTTTGCATTTGGCGAGAAAAATGAAATTGCAATTGTCATTTGATCGATAATTCTATTGTATAACAGTTTATCAAATCATTTGATGGACCAATCAATTGAACATGCGAAACGATTTTATCGAAAAAAGAAGAAACACGTCAAAATTCCAATGTCAATGGTGGAGCTAATTTGTTTGATAATGCTACAAGCAACTTTAACATACTTATTTTAGGAAAAAAAGTGGTACTGGCCACTTTTATCAAATGCAATCGATGCAGCACTGATGAATTTATGAAGATACAATGTTCAAGTGTTCCAGTCAAACCGTTTTTCTGCAAAAAAAATATAATATCCCACTGCATCACACAAAACCCACTATTTATAAATATATCTAGATATAATGTAAGGCTACATTCTCTTATGAATTTATTCGGTGTTAACTTTCAAATTTCATTACTCAGTATATCGTCGGTTCAAAGGTAAAACTCACTGAGTGCATTTTTTTAATTTCAAAAGCCTCATTTTGCACGTTTTGTATAAGGACATTGAAAGGTTTACCCTGGAACTTTACTTAAAAATTTTCGGAAATTGAATTTTCAGCTTCAAAAACTATGTTTCAGTCTAATTTCCTTCAAAAGTGTAAAATGTTAGTAAGTGAGTTTTACCTTTGAACCGATGATTATATTCAATACATTTTTTATAAAAATATTCAAATAAAGTTGATTCATATTTCATATTGGAAGATTTTTGTTTTCAATAATTTTGCTGCCTTTTTTGACGAACGTTGCAAAAACGCAACGTGAATTTTCGGGAAAACTACTTGCTTAAAAAAGTCCAGGTTAAATACAACAAAATTACGGAGTTATACCAAATTGTTGTTGTATTTAACATGGACTTTTTTCAGCAAAGATAAAAATGCGCAAAAGAATAAAAAATACTATTTTTCTGCTATAAAAAGAATTTGGAATATTTTCCTACCATGCAATTTTCCCACCATCATACTGATCTTTGAAAAACCACCAATCTGGCAACACTGGTTTTCTGTCTGCCTTTTTCCGTTACACTAATACTAATATCAAATGGCGTCACTTCTCGTTTTTAACCATTTTAGTGAGTTAAATGAAACGAGAAGAGGGTAAGATTAAATAACTCAAACTGCTGCCTCACTCTCTCAAGCCACAAATACCAACATCGCATGTGCGTGTGGCCTTTGTTTTAAGAATTCAAGTTTTTTCATTTTTTTTTTGTCATTTAATCGCGTATGTTTGTTATATTAATAGAGTAGGGGTTTAACTCAAACGAGAGAGTTTGCTGCCTGTCTTTTCCGTTGCACTAATACAAATATCAAATGGCGTCACGTCTCGTTTTTAACCATTTGAGTGAGTTAAATGAAACAAGAAGAGGGTTAGATTAAATTACTCAAACTGCTGCTTCACTCTCTCAAGCTACATATACAAACATCGGATGTGCGTGTGGCGTTGTTTTAAGAATTCAAGTTTTTTTTCAGTTTACTTTTTTTATTTAAGAATTCAAGCTTTTTTTCAGTTTATTTTTTTTATTTAATCGTGTGAACACCAAATTGTTTTTGTATTCAACATGGACTTTTTTTCAGCAAAAATAAAAATGCGCAAAAGAATGAAAAATACTATTTTTCTGCTATAAAAAAGAATTTGGAATATTTTCCTACCATGCAATTTTCCCACCATCATACTGATCTTTGAAAAACCACCAATCTGGCAACACTGGTTTTCTGTCTGCCTTTTTCCGTTACACTAATACTAATATCAAATGGCGTCACTTCTCGTTTTTAACCATTTTAGTGAGTTAAATGAAACGAGAAGAGGGTTAGATTAAATTACTCAAACTGTTGCCTCACTCTCCCAAGCCACAAATACCAACATCGCATGTGCGTGTGGCCTTTGTTTTAAGAATTCAAGTTTTTTTCAGTTTTTTTTTTGTTATTTAATCGCGTGTGTTTGTTATATTAACAGAGTAGGGGTTTAACTCAAACGAGAGAGATTGCTGCCTGCCTTTTCCGTTACACTAATACTAATATCAAATGGCGTCACGTCTCATTTTTAACCATTTTAGTGAGTTAAATGAAACGAGAAGAGGGTTAGATTAAATTACTCAAACTGTTGCCTCACTCTCCCAAGCCACAAATACAAACATTGCATGTGCATGTGGCCTTTGTTCTAAGAATTCAAGTTTTTTTTCAGTTTTTTTGTTATTTAATCGTGTGTGTTTGTTATATTAATAGAGTAGGGGTTTAACTCAAACGAAAGAGTTTGCTGCCTGCCTTTTCCCGTTACACTAATACCAATATCAAATGGCATCACGTCTCGTTTATAACCATTTGAGTGAGTAAAATGAAACGAGAAAGGGGTTAAATTAAATTACTCACTCAAGATGTGGGCTATTCGACAAGTTTTCACATATCAGTTTCACAGTCTGTGAATTATTCTTGTCCAGTTCGGTTCTTATATCTCGTTTTCAGTTGCAAAAAAAAAAAAACTTTTACAAATAATATAACTTTAAAGTGGTCATATTCATAAACATTAAGTCAAAACAATTGTTTTTTGAAAGTTTTTATTCAAGTGCAAATATTTTTCAAGTCTGTAAGGAACTTTTTGTGAAAAACGTACTTCGGAGTGATCAAATGGACGAGGCCGTCTCATGCCTGCTCCGACAGTGGGGCCTGGAAGATTATATACCCAAATTTGAAGGTAAGGAATATTACATATTTATGTAGTAATATAAAATAGTAATTAATTATGCAAAATATTGATTTTTCATTTTTTCGATATACATATATAAATATTTTTTTCTAATTAAAAAAAATGATTTTCACACCCAGAAAGTAAATAAGCTTCTCAGTTATAATATACAAGTAACTCAGTTAAAAATGCAAGTACATGCTGTTGAATTAAAACACTTTCTTTGTTAAAGTAATTAAATCACTTGATTAAAGAAGCAAAGCCTTTCAGTTTAAGTTTCAGTAAATGAATTGTTTAAAATAACCCAATTTCTCGCTTATAGCACCTTATTCACTATTATTGAAAATAATGAGAGCAATAATAACTAAAATAACAAATAATAAAAATAAAAAAATAATAATAAATAATAATTAAATAAATGATGAATGATGAATAATAAATTACATTGGTCAACAAGGTTTTTTTACGGTGCCGTGTGATAAGGCCAAGTGACATAAGGCCAAATTTGAATATTTGGCTTTATGTCACTTAACAAAAGCGACATTAGGCCAAATTTTAAGAGTTAGCCTAGTGCCGCTTTTGCAAAGTGACATAAGCCCAATTTGGCCTTGTGTCACTTTTATAATAAGCTCTTTAATTTAAAGATTTAAAAATGATAAATTTACAATTATTGTTGGATATATAGGATAAATTTAAAGTTTCTTTAAATCCAGATTCTTCAAATGCAAAAGAAACCTTGCATACACCCAGCCTCGCACCTACTCCAATACAAACCTCACAGTTTATTTGCCTTAATACTGGGTGCTATAGCACTGTATTTATATAAGGAAAAGCATAACGGCGAGTAAACAGTGAGGTATGTATGGGGGGGCATGCTGCCCCCTGGAAAGCTTGGGCACATTATAGGATTTAGGGTAGGTGCGAAGCTGGGTGTATGCAAAGTTTCTTTTGCATTTTACGTTTGGCCTCAAGTCACAAACAAATTTGGCCTTATGTTAGTTAACAAAAGCGACATAAGGCCATATTTTAAGAGTTGGCCTAGTGTTACTTTTGCAAAGTGACTTAAGGCCAATGTGGCCTTGTGTCACTTTTAATACAAGCTCTCCAATTTAAAGATCTTAAAAAAATAAAGTTACAATTAATGTTGGATATATGTATTGGAAATTCAAAGCTTCTTTAAATACAAATTTTTAAATGCAAAAGAAACCATGCATACACCCAGCCTCGCACCTACCCATATATTTTTGCACATTTCTGTAACAAAAAAAAAAACTTAAAAGTTTGTTGACCAGTGTTATCAATGACAAAAAAAAAATAAAAAAAAATAGAAATAATACATAATAAATAATAAATAATAAATAATAGATAGTAAATAATAAATAAATAAATAAATGATCAATGAAAAGGATAATAAAAATATTATATTGTTATAAATTTTATAATTATTTTATTTTTGATAAATATTGTAATTATTAAAATTTCTATGATTATTATAATTATTATTGTCATTATACATACCTCTTTTGGTGAAAATTGTAATACGAATTATCATAGTTTAAACAATTATAGTAGAATTTTCATTTCATTAAAGATGTTTCAATTTAAAATATAAATATTTCGGTGCCGTGACATAAGGCCAAGTGACATAAGGCCAAATTTGAATATTTGGCAAACAAATAACAAAACATAACAAAAGTGACATAAAGCCAAATTTTAAGAGTTGGCCTAATGTCGCTTTTACAAAGTGACATAAGGCCAATTTGGCCTTGTGTCACCTTTAATACTAGCGTACCTGTTATTTTTTTCATTTTTCATTGAATAACTTCACTAAATCCAGTTTCTTTAAATGCACAAGAAACTTTGCATATACCAAAATTTGCAACCACCCCAAATCGTATCGTGAGCCCGAGCAGGGGGTTGCAGGGGGGCAGCATGCCCCCCCATGCATACCTCACTGTTTATTTGAAAATTTTTATATTTTTTTTATTAGGTTTGTGAAATTTAAAAATTCGTAATAAACAGTGAGGTATGTATGGGGGGGGGCATGCTGCCCCCCTGCAACCACCCTGCTTGGGCTCACTATAGGATTTGGGGTGGGTGCGAGGTTGGGTGTATGCAAAGTATCTTTTCCAAAAATTACTGTTTTTTTTACAAAACATTTTACGTTTGGCCTTAAGTCACAAAAAAATTTGGCTTTATGTCACTTTGTAAAAGCGACATAAGGCCAACTCTTAAAACTTGGCATTAAGTCGCTTTTGGAAAGTGACTTAAGGCCAAACTTTTAAATTTATGTCACTTGGCCTTATGTCACGGCACCAAATATTTCGGCTTCGATAGCAAGTTCCTTTTTACAATGATAAAGATATATACATGGATAGATCTAATGTAAGACTAATAATTTTTTTGTATTTTAATTAATTTCGTTATTTGAATACAATTTTTAAACGAATTGATTGAGTATTAAAGGAAGTAATTACCATTACACCTCGTTTCCTTTAGCAAACAAAAAAAAAATATTTTATAAATTTTAATTGCTTTGAAAATACCGAGCGGTGGACGATTTAAAAAAAATTGGTTTGGAATAAAAATAAAGGTGCCTACCAATTGTTAAAAAACCGTTAAGGAAAACCTTTTTTTTCTCAATAATGAGTTCAACGATTTTGATAAATTTTAGCTGTGCTAAGCCACGGTCTATGTTTTTGTGGCGAAAAATTCAACCCAAAATCGTTGGTAACAATAATTCTAAAACAAATATTTGTTTCATTTGGAAATTTCTCAATAAGGGCTTAACCGATTTTAATGAAAATATTACAAAGAATATCGTCAAAAGTTTTAATAACATTTTTGGTTTGTTTAAATTTCCGACCAAAAAATAAGTCAGGTTCACATTAGACTCACTCCACCGACAATCACTTATTTTGATGTACCAGCATCTTATCTCGATCACACTTCAAGGTGCAAAAGAAACGCTTATGATAATTTGGCGGAAAGAGCTCGATATGAATACTCCTGAAAGTTTTTTTTATTTCGAAACACACTTTTATGCTACCGTGTTAAATAAAATGATGCATATACATTTTTTTATCATTTTTTATTATTCAGTCATTTAAAGCCGGTTTATAATGTAGGCACACCTGGATTTAATATCCTAAACCAAAGAATATAAAGTTACCAAGAAGTCGCATCTCATACAAATTTTGACAGGTTCCAATGTTGGAACCCGTCAAAAGTATCCTCCTTTTTATTATCCTTATAATACTAATATTGAATATTATGGTATGCCGTGGTGTTTGCCAAGATTGTATGAGAAAGTGCTTTTCTCTTAATTATTTGTTGTTTCGTTCTTTTTATTATTATTTCAAAAAGAGCTTTCGGAATTGGATTTTATTTTAAGATCCAGATAATACTTCTTGGTAACTTTTTTTGGTTAAACCTAGATGCCAAACCGAAGCTCATAATATTCACATAATGTACCCGGAAATAAACATTTTTTTTAAACCTTGTGAAGTTTAATTCGATTTAATGTAAACATACTTCCATGGAGCAGTTAAAAGAGTCAACTCAAAATAAAAAATGCAAGCGAACAAAATTTTAAATATCTTTTCAATCAAGTCTTATATGCGTTTTACTTATTTTTATTCCACCGAGTTTGATCCATTTCTTAAGTGAATATTTTGGGCATATTATGTTTTAATTATCGGGTTTAAAAAATGCAGATTAAATGAACAGGTTTAAAATTTACTTCAACCCAATTTACACCTGAAGTGAATAATTTGACTGTTAAGGATAAAGTTTTGCCATTTATTAAAAGTTATAAAGCTTTTTTCAATACATCCGAATGTTTAACTGCTAAAAGGCTTTAGTCTTTGACAAAATCTATCCCAAGGATTTTAAACAAGCCCTTTACTCAAAATAAGAGCGATAAAGGTTGCATACCTACGTAATTTTTATTTAACGTGGCCAGTATGTCAGTGTCAGTCGGTCGTGTTCATATCGTTTCGGATTTAGGTATGTCAAAACAGGTCGGCTGAGTTTGTCCAATGGAACTGAAATACAAAATAAAGCTCATTGAAACAAGTTTCGTACTTTTTATCCTAGAAAACAATATAACAACCATGGCAATGGCTCTACTTGGACCAGAAGATATTAAGGATTTAATTTCTAGTGTTGGACATCGGGTTGTCTTTACGAAGAACTTGGAAGAGTACAAGAAACTCATGTACCCCGAAGCCGATAACAACTCCGTTAGTTTTGTAAATAAAATTTAATGACAATATTGTAATATTTTACAAATTTAAATGATGCATTACAGATTTTTCCAACTCAATTGTCCGACATAACAATTGATGGAGCTTCAAATATTCAAGAGTTTCCTTTTAATGAATTTATTTCTTTCCCTGAAGCAAGCGGAAATAAAAACTCCACTAAAGAATCAAAAGAAAAAGCAGTACGTTTGTATACTTTTATAATATTTTTTATGTGTTATTTATTGATTAACCGGTTAAGGTGATTTGTGAATATAGCAATCGTGTTCATCACACGTTACGTTCCTTTACTGTTGCGCTAATTTGACATTTTTAAAAGAATTTTATACTTCCTCTTAAAAATTTGACTGTCTGTGAGTTTCTATGCAAAAAGGATCAGAACTTAAGCGTTAAGCCTGTCCAAAAACAGTCGAATCGCTCTTGTTCAAAAATTTATTTGCCCCCAAATTAAGTTATAGTTATAAGGATCAAATTTCAAAGACAATTCCAAAAATAAACAGTCGTATTTACAAACCCATTGCAAAGTATGTCTAACTTATGACCGCTGTCCAACTCCAGAATATTATGTATAAGCATTGTATATCCAATCTATAGTATTCTCATGAAACACGATTTTGTAGGTAGACATTTGGTCGATAGGTTCGCTGTGATCGCCTTACCGAGATCCCTTAACAAAAATTAGTATGACATTTGGACGCATAGATGGCCACGAGCTTTTTTTCTTCATGAGAATACTATAGAATTTATATACAATGGTATAAGTATTTTCCCCTTGTAGTACCTCGTGGCTTGATGGTTAGTGCGTAGGACTGTCATGCCGAAGGTGTGGGTTCGATTCCCAGTCGTGCCACCTAAAAACAGAAATGTTTTATCCGAGGTATTGCCTCTTGCGAGGAACTGACAAATCCTCCAAGAGTATACTTGTCATGAATATGTGCTGCTCATTTAGCCGTTCGGACTCGGCAAAAAACTGTAGGTCCCCTCCATTCCTGCCAACAACACGCACCAAGGAATGGTTGAGAGTTGTTAGTCACTAGGCCCTGGTTCTCCACGAGCTGTTGCGCCCAAATTATATATTTATAATAAGTATTTTCCATCAGTTGTTTAACTAAGACACTGCAATTGGTTGTCCAAACCTACTCAAAAGTCGGTACGTTCGATAAACAAAGTAAGGCTATAGTTTTTAGTTACGTATTAAAATGTCTTGAAATGAGTTTAATGTTCCTTGAACGTACTATCTCTCTCTTTTAAATTCATTAGAAAATTAATGATTCCAGGTATATGATTGGAGAGATGAGGTGGTTATTAGACAACTGCTGGGATCCTATATTATAAATACTTTCCAACTAAGAGTCCTCTAAGGAATTCTTATTAATAGCGTATTGAATGGGCCATAAAATGAGGGGTATAAAGGAACAATTACGTGCAAGGGTTTTTGTTCTTGAATATCGTCGGCTTTCTGTCAAAAACTCGTAAGTCGAATTTTAAAAATTGCTTAAAAGAATACAAAATACAAATTTAAAAGGTAATAAAATGAGATTTTTAGATCGTAAAATTTTTAAAAACTGGTTGATATCTAGATCCAAAAGGAACCATAATACAGTTATGAGACATTGATATTAGAATTCAGTTGTTTGTTTTGATCTGAAATGCATCAAAATGTCATTCAAGGGCGATATGTTTGTATGGCTGATAAGCGTGCTCAAAACCAAAAATGTTTCTAAATTCAACAATGCGTTTCTGAGAGAATGGTCACACTGGCCATTTTATATATTTTTGCTATTACTCGAAAACTAAGCCGAATTTTACAATTTTTAATTTAAAGCTTTTTGTTTAAAATTACATTTTAATTGAAATGGATAGTTTAAAAAATTTATAAAAAAATCAACCCGGAAACGTAAACAAAAACCAACCTAAGAAAATAAAAAAATTAAAGATTTCTTAATTTTTTAATAAGTTGTTCATAACTTTTTTTTGAAGGAAAGATAGGGTCAAGACATGCATAGACAAAAAGTAATATTTGTTTAAAATTGACAGAGATATGCTTATTCAAACTTCACCATTTCTTATAATTTTTTTCAGTTTTGTCCGAAAGCCCCTTTTTTGGTACAGTATGGCAAATTTCATATTCGTAAAAAGGTTAGAAATCAAGATTTAAAAAAAGTATGTCAGTTCGATTTGGTAAGTACCTACTAGGTGCTAGAAATGTCAAATTTGACGATAAATGATAAGAAATGGTAAAGTTTGAATGGCTGTCAGCTTTCAAATAATATGGCTTTTTTCATATTATGACATATTAAGGCGTATCTTGAAAAAAACATGTGCTATCTAGAAAAAAATTAAAAATTTATTGCGTTTTAGATTTTATAAAGTTGCTTTTTGTAAACCTTTCCTGCTTAAATTTTAGTATACCGAAAATATTGAGAAGTGGCCAGTATGACCATTCTCCCAAAATTGCACGGGTGAATTTAGTAGCATTTTTGGATTTAAGCATGCTTACGGGCCAAACAAATATATTCAATAGTAAAAACCCTCGCACGTACCTAATTGTTCCTATTTAAAAGGTCTATTCAATAGGCTATAATACGACTGACAGAGTTCTGACTATTTTTTTTGTTTAAAACTTCAAAAATTTAAAAAATCAAAAAAAAATTTGGCTTAGCTCCAAGGGCATTGGTAGCTATTTATGTCATCTCCATGACCTCCACAGTGGTTAGGTCATTCTTATAAACATTCGGATTTTGATAATTTCGGATCTTTAAGATGATATTAATATTATCTTTAAGGTGAAAAATGTAAACTTTTAATATTGAAAATAATTTTCTTTTAGAATTTGAAAGAACTGCTTGAAAGTTCCTTGGAAGGCAAAACTTTGCTATCGATTCCGAAAAATAAGCCACTAGATAATTCTTCTCGGCTTCGACTGGTGCGAATAATTGGATCATATATTTTACTTTCTCATCCGGAAAAGAACATTACGGCCGATATATATACTGAATGGACAAATGAAATTGTCGAATTATTTAAAGAAGAGAAGAGGGCAGTGTATTTGCACACAAAACTTGTAGAATCTGGTCGCGGAATTGCAAACCGTATCGTAGGGAAACTACCCGACCAAATTCATAACCTTAAACGCAAATACAGACAATCTGGAATCATTCCCAAACGTCCAAGAAGAAGTATTTCGCCAGGAACACCAACAACATCATTATCCCCTTCCCAATCACCATCATCGTCGCTGAGTCGTTTTCTTCAGGTATCTTTAACTGATATTGAAAGTGAAGCTGAGTGTGAGGATACCCTCCAGTAGTTGAAGACCTCAAGCCAGCCTTGGGCAACAGTTGAACAAAAATGGGGGGAAACTACACGCACTCGTCTACATCAGCTTAAAGAAATGACAATTGATGAATACTTCAAGGAATACCCTGCATTACAAAAACCAACTGGATATCTTTTGGTAAATTAAATTTTTTAGTTTAGTTTAGTTTTACTCGCATATATTTTATTTAAACAGATGACAGAAAACATCGCTAGACGATATAGTTTAGAAAATGGTTTTGAAAGATTAATTATAACTAGATATATCGTCTTAACGATTTCGTTCAAACGATACAAATTTTTTTTGGATCTATTAAAATGAAAACATTTTTTGATGAGAAACTGTTATATAAAATAAGTAGAAAATTAATATACCATCATTCAATTAAATTGACAACTTGACGAATGGCGATGGTATTCGGTGGGTTATCGAGTTAAATGAAGAAAAATTTGTGCTTCGAACGTTACGTAAGACAAAACCATTTTTCAAACAATGTCTTCTGATGATAATCAATTGCGATCAGAAATTGTAATAGTGTTGTAAAAGTGTTTATATATTACTATTTTTATATCGTAACAAGTATTTTAACATCACTTTTTTTTCATTTTGTCTTTTTCCAGTTGCGAAAGGACTTTAACACCATATACCCTGAAAACTCTAACGGACTCTTCGAAAGTTTTCCAAATTACAAGAAAAAGCTTTTTGAAATTGCTGAAAGCCGAGCGGGAAAGGATAAATTTATCCTAAATTTGCTGAACCTTCAAAATTGTAAGTAAAAATACCTTATTTTGTTTATGACCAGGGCCATTGGCGTAACTAGGAGTTTTTCTGGGGGGTGGGGGGTAGTTTAGATTTTTGTCCAAGCTTTATGCTCTCGGGGGTGCTGAATCCTGAATTGCGACTAAAATTTCATGACGCGACACTTATGGCTCGAAAACTATCAATTAATCGTAAATTACATCTAAAATAACTTGAAAGTTCTTACACAAAATTTCCAAGAAATCTCCGATTAAAGTTTAGTTCTCCTATAACCCATTTCAACCTAAGCGTAAATTGAAAATTGACATCTTTTTACGGTTTCCGAAAATCCACTCAAAAACACTTACAAGGGAACTCATAACTGCAAATAAAACACGAGTTATCTTTAGGCATTGAGTTACCTCAGTGTCAAATCATATCAATAAACCAATATTCAATATGAAAAACTACTCACCAAAGTAGGTTCATTAAACGAGTAAGTTAAAAATACTTCTGTTATTGTTGCCTAAAACTTGTGATAAAAGGAAACCTCAAATGAGAGACTTTATTGAAAGAGTATAGCCCTATTAGTTACACTGTGTGACAAAATTTAAATTTTTGTCTCTAACATGAACTAAAATATACTTTTCTGATGACACTGATGCGTTGAATTCTAATCCGGCTTCAGAATTCGCAAATGTGCAGCTTTAAAGCACAAGAACCATTATTTTCGATTTTTCTAAAAATAACAACACAACTTGCCGTTTATTTTCTACTTGTGTTGACTTAAAATTAAAAATACTTAAGTTTACAAATTTTGGTAACGAACAACTTTTTGTTTCCGATTTACCAAAAAGCAAGAGATTAGTTTTAAAAACTATAAAATTTGTAAATTTTATGAACAAACCGTTTTTATTTTCGATTTTCATAAAAACAAAATGTTTGCTGTTTTCTGCTCAGCATCTTGCGCAACGTTCAGACTTCAAAAAAATCGATTTTCTCAGTTGATAGAAACTTTCAATTATCTGTTTATTATTTTATATTTTCCATAACCTAATATGGTTGCGATAACATACTTCACTTACATGGTTTTCAATTCCAACATAAAAAATAGTAATGTAAATATTTACATACATATTTTGTGACACATGATGAAAAATTCAATTTTTAAATTTGTTGCAAGGTTAAGTTTTATTTTTAGTTAACTCTTCAAAAATCTATACCTAGATCAAAATTTTAACAAAATATAAAATTATTGTTTTCAGCGTCGGAGGATATAAGCAACTTAGCAGCATTGCTTTTAATACCTTCTCTACTCACAGTAACAACATTGAGGCTAAAGGGAGCTGAGAAAAAGGCGTGGAGACCTTCAAAAACAGAGGTGAGGGAAGCCTTCATTGCCCATTCAACAACGGATGCAGGATTAATTGATATAATTACCTATCGCAAAAATAAGCTAAAAGATTTAAACCTAAACTTACAACCATTTATAATAGCTGTAGGTGAGTCTTTAAGTAAAATTCAATCATATTTTGTAATCATAAATGATATAAAATATCGGATAGATAATGTCATTGAAGCAGTTGACACCTGTTTAAAATTAATTTTTTCATTGAATGCAAAATATCCTGATGAAAGCTCATCAGTGTGGTTATTTATACAAAATGGCTTCTATAAAATAAAAACAAAGTTCGACAAAACTTCCACTGCCTCCAACTGTCTTTTATCGGAGCTGGGTATGACAAATTAGATTCTCAAATTAAAGAAGCATTATTTCCTTAAGTTCGGAAATTTCAGAGTTTTTACGATTAGATAGTTTCTTAATTAGTTTTTATCATTCAATACATATTCCATTTTTTTTGTATTTATCTGAGTTTGACAGGTAAGATAGTGTGCTACCTAAGCGTTATTAAATTTTCATTTAGTTTGAAAATTTCGGAGTTTTGCATAACAGATGAGATACTTCTTCCTTTAATTTAAAAGTTTCGGAGTTTGGCAGATAAAAAAATGTATTACTTAATCCTTATCATTGAACACATTTTCTTTGAATTTGAAAATTTCGGATTTTGAAAGTTTTGATATTTTACTTAATTTTTATTAGTTAATACATTTTTTTTTATTTGAAAATTTCGGAAATTGAAACATAAGTGTCTCATCTAATCGTTATCATTGAATACACTTAACACAATTCAATTTTTTTTCAATTCAATTCAATTTATTATTAATAATATAAATGACATGGTACCTTAAGATTATTATCTTTTATAGTACTTAGAATTAATAGATCAAGCAAGGAAGAATTTTTATGTCATATGTATATACATTTAAAATAAAGAAAAACTTAGAAACTAATTAACAATTTTTTATAGTAGATATTGGAAGAAGAAAGTTTATTAGATAAGGGAAAAATAAGAAGAAACAAGAAAGAAAATAAAATGAGAAGATAGTTTTTACAACGAGAGTGAGAAGTAGAGAAATACTGCAATTTTAAACAGAGTGGCACTTGATATTGCCCTTATATTTATCGGCAAGGAGTTCCATAATTTAATCGCGTGAACAAAGAATAGACGGGATGAGTTTAGGTAACGAAATCGAGGTGCGATAAGGCAGAATGTTCTAGGCGAACGGGAAAAATAAAGTTTGTCATATAAGTACAAAGGAGTCTTGTTAACTATAATATTATGTAATAACACACAATTTCTAGCGTTGATATATTGCTTTAGTGAAGATCCTAGCAATCTGTTAGCATAAAGTGATATGTGATCATATCTACGCAAACCGTGAATATATCGCACTGCATCATTAAATGCCACTTGTAATTTACGCTGTGATAAGGAGTCTAAACTACTATAAACACATTCAGCATAGGTTATTAGGGGCAGAATGAGGCTTATCACTAGTTTTTGCCTAGTAGCAATGGGAGTAAAACTAGCAGTTATCGACAGTTTGCGTAGACATCCATATACTCGACCAATAACATAATTTGTGTGCTCATATCCCGATAAGTTATGATTTATAATAAAGCCTAGGTTTTTTACCGTTTTTACCATTTTCAGTTTACTACTGGAAAGAAGAATGTCAGGAAAGGTACTTAGAGGTGGTATTTTGAAAGATATAGGGATAACTTGTGACTTAGATGGGTTGAGAAGCAAACCATTTTCATTTGACCAGGACTGAATGCTGGAAAGATCCTCATTTATCTTGTTAGTTAGTTCAGTTAATTCAGAAATTGGACTGGACGAGTATAGCTGCACATCGTCAGCATAAAGGTGTATTGTCGAGTGACGACAAACTAATGGCATATCATTAACAAAGATACAAAACAGAATTGGGCCAAGAATTGATCCTTGTGGAACACCCTGCTTAACAGGTAGAAGTGATGAAAAAGAATTGGAAGTAACAACTCTTTGAAGTCTTTCACTTAAAAAGCTCCTCAGAAGCCTCACCGCACTGTTGCCAAAACCAAACAAGTTTTTTAACTTCCAACAAAGAATATTATGGTCAACCCTGTCAAAAGCCTTCGAGAAATCAAGCAAACAGAGGATAGTAACATATCCTTTATCAAAACTTTGTCTTATATCTTCAAATATGTTCACCATTGCAGTGGAACAACTATGATTCGCTCTGAAACCAGATTGGCCAGCATAAAGTAAATTATTACTAGACAAATGAAAAAGGATTTGGTTCGCTATAAGCTTCTCGAAAACCTTTGACAAGCATGGCAAAATACTGATTGGTCTAAAGTCAGCAGGAGTAATAGGATTTGTTTTTTTAGCAACAGGTACAACTCGGGCAGTTTTCCAGTGTTTGGGAAAAGTAGAAGTAGTAATGCAGTGGTTTATTATGTGGGTTAGATGGGATACAATGCTTTAGTGAAGATCCTAGCAATCTGTTAGCATAAAGTGATATGTGATCATATCTACGCAAACCGTGAATATATCGCACTGCATCATTAAATGCCACTTGTAATTTACGCTGTGATAAGGAGTCTAAACTACTATAAACACATTCAGCATAGGTTATTAGGGGCAGAATGAGGCTTATCACTAGTTTTTGCCTAGTAGCAATGGGAGTAAAACTAGCAGTTATCGACAGTTTGCGTAGACATCCATATACTCGACCAATAACATAATTTGTGTGCTCATATCCCGATAAGTTATGATTTATAATAAAGCCTAGGTTTTTTACCGTTTTTACCATTTTCAGTTTACTACTGGAAAGAAGAATGTCAGGAAAGGTACTTAGAGGTGGTATTTTGAAAGATATAGGGATAACTTGTGACTTAGATGGGTTGAGAAGCAAACCATTTTCATTTGACCAGGACTGAATGCTGGAAAGATCCTCATTTATCTTGTTAGTTAGTTCAGTTAATTCAGAAATTGGACTGGACGAGTATAGCTGCACATCGTCAGCATAAAGGTGTATTGTCGAGTGACGACAAACTAATGGCATATCATTAACAAAGATACAAAACAGAATTGGGCCAAGAATTGATCCTTGTGGAACGCCCTGCTTAACAGGTAGAAGTGATGAAAAAGAATTGGAAGTAACAACTCTTTGAAGTCTTTCACTTAAAAAGCTCCTCAGAAGCCTCACCGCACTGTTGCCAAAACCAAACAAGTTTTTTAACTTCCAACAAAGAATATTATGGTCAACCCTGTCAAAAGCCTTCGAGAAATCAAGCAAACAGAGGATAGTAACATATCCTTTATCAAAACTTTGTCTTATATCTTCAAATATGTTCACCATTGCAGTGGAACAACTATGATTCGCTCTGAAACCAGATTGGCCAGCATAAAGTAAATTATTACTAGACAAATGAAAAAGGATTTGGTTCGCTATAAGCTTCTCGAAAACCTTTGACAAGCATGGCAAAATACTGATTGGTCTAAAGTCAGCAGGAGTAATAGGATTTGTTTTTTTAGCAACAGGTACAACTCGGGCAGTTTTCCAGTGTTTGGGAAAAGTAGAAGTAGTAATGCAGTGGTTTATTATGTGGGTTAGATGGGATACAATGAACGGCAGAATCATTTTTATAAAACGCATAGGTATGCCATCTTCACCAGCTGAACAAGATTTTAACTGGGCGATACAAGTAATGACTTCAATTTCAGTTACTGCAACCACTTCAAATTCTCTCATTAAATTTAGAGACTGATATACAGGATTTTCAGAAGAACCAACACTAGCATCAATAGTAGTGTCTCCAATAAAGTAATTATTTAATTCGTCAGGGTCAATTTCATAATTTGAACGATTTATGCCGCTAGAGATCCCAATTTGTCTAAGATTACTCCATAGCTTTTTCGATGGAAGTGAAGTATTGAGCTTAGAAGAATAATAATTCCGTTTTGCATTCCGTACTGCAACTGTAACAAAGTTTCGCTTCGCTTTATAAATGTGCCAATTTGCATTAGATGGATTTTGCTTCCATTTACTGTATAGTTTGTTGCGAGATTTAATAGCATTGATAACTTCAGTCGTTAACCAAGGACAGCTCTTATTATAGATTTTCACAGTTTTGGTAGGTACATATTGGTTATAAAGCTGTGTAATCACTTCTTGAAAATAAATCAATTTGGCATTAGGATCAGAAATCAGTCGGCAGTTGTTCCAGGGAGAATCAGCTATGGCACGTTGTAAAGCATCATAATCAACAGAACGAAAATCCTTGAAGGAAAAGGACAGAGGAAGAGCGGAGTGACTAAAATGTATGTCATACGTAAAAAAGAGCAGGTCATGATCAGAAATATAATCCAAAGAGAGTTGATCAAAAAGAATGACTGAGGACTCATCGGAAACAATAATTAGGTCAAGAAGGCTAGGGGTGCAATCTTTGGAAAATCGCGTTGGGTATGTAGTGTTTACCGTTTTAAGTCCTAAAGAGGATGCAAAATCATGGATTTGAAAAGAGCGAGAGTCATTTTTTAATAGATCTGCATTAAAGTCTCCGCAGACTAAAATGTGTTCGTACTTTGTAGAGAACTCGGAAAGCTCCGAGAAAAACGCCTGAGGAGAGAAACTTCTATTGGGTATATACACACAAGCCACTAAACATTTAGTGCAACCATCCGCCACCTCTACAATTAAAAACTCAGTATTCAAACCAGTAGATTTACTTACAATTTTGCATTTTAGGGAAGATTTGCAGTAAATTGCTAAGCCACCACCCCATGTATTAGTTACCCTATCATTTCTTAAAATTGAATAATTTGGTATATTATACTGCATATCAGATATGTCGCTTTTGAACCATGTCTCACATACACAAATAATATCAACACTAGAATTTGAGAATAAATATTTTAAATAATCTAACTTACATTGATTCAGACTACGCGCATTTAAGTGACAAACCTTAACACCTTCTCGATAATTTGATAGTATATTTATCATAGTGTGAGTTGATTTTAAGCCCCCACTGTAAGATGAAACAAAATTACTCATTGCAAATATAAATAAAAACAAAAATAAAGAATTCCACTCAAAAGAAATTAGAAGTACAATAGAGAGAAAGAGTGAAAAAAGAAAAGAGTAAGCAGAAAAGAAAAATCTAATAAAGAAGAAAAAATAAAAATAAGAGAAAGTATGTAGTTTCGTAGCAAAGAAAATAATAATTTTATATTAACTAACTAAAGAAAATAATAATTATAATAATAATAACAATAATAATACGATGAGTTCATTATCAGTCAACAGCAGCAGCAACAGCAGCAGCAACAGCAGCACCAGCAGCGATGGAGTGTAGATCTTCTGAGCTTTCAATAGAAAAGCTTTTACCATTTTCGGTTTTTTTGACATAAACAATTCCAGACTTGGAGTAAACAGAAAACAATTTCTTTTTTCTCTTTAGACTAAGAGCACTTTGCAATATGAATCGAGAGTTCCTGCTTAAGCTTTCATTAAGATAACAGTTTGAGTTATTGTCATTCGATGCACATCCAATGTCACATAGTTTTAATGCAGATTTGTTTTGTTGTCGATATTTGGCAGCAGCAACAAGAACTGCGTTTCGTTCATGCTCGGCGTTGAATTTGAAAATAATAGATGGTGGATTGTTTTGTGATGTGTTATTATCGGTGTTGTTTCGCCTTTTTGTACGAAAAGAGTTCACCAAAATGGGCACAGGGTTGCATTGCACAGTGTTGATGAGCTTATTAAAATATTGCTCCAAATTTTCACCAGGTAGTTCAGGGACACCGAAAAGAACAGCATCACAAGCAACTTCTTTTCTCTCGAGGAAATTAACTTGCTTTCGTAGAGCAAGCATCTCAGCACTTTGCAATTGAAACATGGCGGGGGTATTGGATTCGATTTTATCTACTCGCACAGTTAAGCCAGACAATGCATTATTGATGCTGTCAAACCTTTGAGCCCACTTTTCATTCACTTCGTCAATTTTATTGAGAAATTCATCACGCATTTTATTTATCTCCTCCACAAAAGTTTGACGCATTGATGCACAACACTTTTCAAGTTTTTCTTCTAAATCTTGTGAAATAGGTATTTTATTCGAGGGGGAAGAGAACACACTTTTTTCTTTTAGATTTTTGGAGCGTGACATGGTAAGAGAATATTTATTCAATGAGAGAAATGTCAAGTGCAGTGTAGAAAAATGGAGAAAAATGTTTTTGCACTGAAGTTTAATTTTTTATGCAACACTGGTTGAATTTATCGAGCAAAATAAAAAACCAACAGAAGAACTTAAACAAAATGATATTTTCTTCGAATTATAGCAATTTAGAGATATGGATTGCGAATATTTAGCACTGTTTTACTTGCTTTAGCTGGACCGATCAAAAAACACGTCTATATCGCCAGAACCATTACTCAGGATTTTCGAAAGTGTATTACTTTATCCTTATCATTGAACAAATTTTCCTTGAATTCGAATGTTTAGATTAGATAGTTTCTTACTGAATCTTTATTATTCAATACATTTTTTTTATTTAAAAATTTCGGAGATTGACAAATAAGAAAGTGTCTTTTTTAATCCTTAACGTTGAATACTTTTTCCTTGAATTTGAAAATTTCGGAGTTTTACCGATTAGATAGTATCTTACTTAATTTAATCATTCATTACATTTTCCTTTTTTTTCGGAAATTTATTCGGAGTCTGACAGATAAATAGTGTGGTACATAATCATTTTCATTGAATAATTTTCCTTTAGTTTGAACATTTGGAGCTTTGCATAAGGGATTATGTAGATACTTCTTCCTTCAATTTATAAATTTCGGAGGTTGACAGATTTGATAGTATCTCACCTAATCGATACAAAAACTATACCACTATATACCACTCAATAGTATTTGCACACCAAGCTTTGCAGAATCTGGTCGTGGAATTGCAAATTGAATAGTAGGAAAACTACTAATTACCAAAATTCATAACCTCAAACGCAAATTAAGAGAGTCAAGAATTATTTTCCAATAAATATTTCGCCAGTTGCCCATCGCCATAATTACCAGTGAGTGGTTTTAAAAAAACGTTTCACATAACAAATAAGATAATCCTTATAATTGCATACATTTTTCTTGAAATTGAAAATTTTGGAGTTTGGCACATTAAATAGTCTCTCACCTAATCCACACAAAACTTGTAATTTAAATTTACAAACTTTCGCTATAGTGGTAGGTGAGTCTTTAAACGAAATTCAGTCATATTTTGTAATTATATATGATAGATATAATATATCGGATAGAAAATGTCATTGAAGCAGGAATAGTGGATATAATTACCTTTCGCAAAAATAAGCTAAAAGATTTAAACCTAAATTTACAACCATTTATAATAGCTGTAGGTGAGTCTTTAAGTAAAATTCAGACATATTTTGTAATCATAAATTATATAAATATCGGATAGATAATGTCATTGAAGCAGTTGACACCTGTTTAAAATTAATTTTTTCATTGAATGCAAAATATCCTGATAAAAGCTCATAAGTGTGGTTTTTTTTTATATAAAAAGGCTTCTATAAAATAAAAGCAAAGTTTGACAAAACTTCCACTGTCTCCAACTATCTTTTATCGGAGCTGGATATGACAAATAAGATTTTCAAATTAAAGAAGCATTTAGTTTGAAAATTTCAAAGCTTGACAAATAAATCAATAGATTTTCCTTTGATTTGAAAGTTTCGGAGATTGACACATAAGAAAGTGTCTTATCTAATCGTTATCATTGAATACATTTTCCTTAAGTTCGGAAATTTCGGAGTTTTAACGATTAGATAGTTTCTTAATTAGTTTTTATCATTCAATACATATTCTATTTTTTCGTATTTTCTGAGTTTCACAGGTAAAATAGTGTGTTACCTAATCTTTATTAAATGTTCATTTAGTTTGAAAATTTCGGAGTTTTGCATAACAGATAAGATATTTCTTCCTTTAATTTAAAAGTTTCGGAGTTTGGCAGATAAGAAAATTTATTACTTAATCCTTATCATTGAACACATTTTCTTTGAATTTGAAAATTTCGGATTTTGAAAGCTTAAATTAGATAATATTTTACTTTATTATTTAATACATTTTGAATTTAATTTGAAAATTTCGGAAATTGACACATACAAAAGTGTCTCATCTAATCGTTATCATTGAATACACTTAAAACAAGAAAGTATATTACTTAATCCGTATCATATATAACAAATTTTAATTTTCTTTTCTAATCGCTAACGTTGAACACTTCTTCCTTCAATTTGAAAGTTTCGGAGTTTTACTGATTAGATAGTATCTTACTCAATCTTTATCATTTAATAATATTTTCCTTTAATTCGTAAACTACGGAGTTTGAGAGATAGAATAGTGTGTTACCTTATCTGTATAATTGAATACATTTTCTTATAGAAAATTTCGGAGTGTTGCATAACAGATTAGATACTTTTTCCTTTAATTTTAAAATTTTGGACATTGGTATATTAGATAGTGTATTGCCTAATCCTCTTCATAGAATAAATGTTCCTTTAATTTGAAAATTTCGAAGTTTGAAAGGTCAGATTAAATAGGGTCCCGCTTAATCATTATCATTCAATTCATTTTCCATGAGTTTATAAGTTTCAGAGTTTGACATATTAGATAGTGTTTTACCTCCTATCATTCAAAAGATTTAAGTTTGGAAATTTTATAGTTCAGAATATAACGTTCCTTAGTATAAAGAAATACTATGGCTTCTTGTTTCATATGTGGGGTTAGGGTCAATGATCTTAAATGCCTAAGGCAACATTTCTCTTTCGTACATTATAACCACGAATTTCTACAATATAACTGTATTGAGGACGATTGTGGACGATCATTTCAGATTTTCAGTTCATTTCAGAGACATTTCAAAAATCATCATTGCCTTAGGAGCGTTTCTCGAGAATATACACAAATTAAACTTTTTTCTTCTCCTCCTCCGTCAAATATTGACTTGACCCCCAACCAGTTGACGTTTACTAGAAATGAAAGTTTACCAAAAAATCCTACTGTTGATAAGGCTATGTCCATTTTTATTGCTTCTTTGTATGGAAATACACTTTTGCCCAGAAATGTTGTACAAAAAGTAATTGGCGGCTTTGAAGAGTATCTTAACTCCTTAAATTCAGTGGTGGGGAAGTGCGTGGAAAAAGTTATCTTGGAGCATTCACTTCCTGCTTATTTTTCAAAGTCTATTGTAGACTCTATCGGTGCTTATATCGTTTCTCCTTTAGATTTGTTCAGAACAGAACACAAAAGAATGAATTATTTTACTGCACAAAAGTCTTATATTAAACCTGAATGTATTGTTATAGGTCAGCGAATGGATAGAGTCAAAACACAAGGCATATCACTTATGCAACCAGTCACATGCCAGGAGCATTTTATTCCCTTAAGGGAAGTTTTGAAACGTTTTTTTTCTCTTGATTCCATACTGTCTGAAACCCTTCAATATATGAATAGCCTCAAAAGTAAAAACGTGGTTGAAAACTTTGTCCAAGGTTCATATTGGAAGATGAGAAAGACATATCATTCCGATAAATTAGTTTTGCCGTTGTTTATGTATTTTGACGACTATGAAGTAGGAAATGTTCTTGGAAGTCATGCAGGTATCCATAAGCTAGGTGCAGTTTATGTATCAATTGCCTGTCTACCACCATGGCGCTCTTCGGTACTTTCAAATATATTTTTAGTTCTTCTTTTTCATTCCTCGGATAGAACAGAATTCGGTAACAGTGTTATATTCCAACCTATAATTGACGAATTCAATTTTCTTTTTGAAGAAGGTATTCAAATAAACATTCCAGAATTCAGTGGAAAGATATATTTTGAGCTTGGTTTAATCCTTGGTGATAACTTGGGTATACATTCTATGATAGGATTTTCTGAGAGTTTTTCAGCTAATTTTTCGTGTAGAGTATGTAAAGTCTCGAAAGAAATTTAAAAAAAACAATTGTATGAAGATATCACACTACTTCGAAAAATGTCAAGTTATGATGCAGATCTGGCTCTTAACAATTTATCCTTGACAGGTATTAAAGAAAAATGTGCCTTCCTTCGAATACAAAATTTTGACTTATTTCAGCAAGTGGGTGCTGATATCATGCATGATGTGCTTGAAGGTGTTGCGAAATATATTTTAAAATTTATTCTACTAGAGTATACAGAAACATCTAAATTGTTCTCCCTAACTCATTTTAATGAAAAGCTTTTGGCATTTGATTATGGTCCAGATGGTAAAAATAAACCATGTTGTATAGAAAAAGAGCATCTAAAACGAGGAAGTATTCGACTGTCCTCTGGAGAAATGATAACTTTAATACGATATTTTGGAATACTTGCAGGTGATTTTGTCCCAAGGGAAAATAGGGTTTGGACATTGTTTATTACACTTAGAAAAGTAAAAGACATCCTTTTCAGCGTAAGCATTTCAGATGGGACAGAATTTTTGCTGCAAGCATTAGTGGCGGAACTTAACGAGCTGTATATTGAGTTAACAAAAGAGCCTCTGAAGCCAAAGTTTCACAATCTCATTCATTATCACACTGCTCTTACCAAATACGGTCCACTGTCTTCATTTTGGTCAATGAGATATGAAGCCAAGCATAGGCAGTCTAAAATGTCTGCTAGAGCATCATGTAACCGTATGAATATTACTTTTACTTTAGCAATGAAACATCAGCTTCAGCTTAATGAAATATTTATAAAAGGCACACTACAAAATACACTTTCTGTTGGCCCTAAAAAGGACATGTTACTATCAGAAAAAGAATTAATGAACTTGCAATTACAGTTAGACCCTGAAAAGACTTTAACTAAGGTTAGTTGGGCGACGATGTCTTCAGTACGCTATGAAAAGGGATCAATTTTAGTGAAAAGTCTTGGTATAGATAGCTATAACTATGATTTTTGCATTCTGAAAAATATATACTTATACGACTTTAATAAACTGATCTTCACCTGCTCTCTATTAAAAACTTTAGGCTTCGATGAACATTACTTTGCTTTCGAAGTAGAAAATCCAAAGAATGATGAAGAAGCCATTATGTTTTTCGAGTAATTTCCCAATACTATTCCTAATACAAGAACTATCCTTTCAAACGGAAAACAATATATAATTTTAAGAAGCCCTTTGTGAAACTAATAATTTTAGAAAAGAAACTAAATATTTACTTCAATATTGTAATCCTAATGAATAAATATACATTCTTAAAAATATGATGTTAACTGGTATAGTTTTTACCAACCCAAATTTTAAAAACAAATATGTGTATATATATATGTTAAAATTTAAATATATTTATTTATTTTAAAACTATTATTGTAAACATTGCATTCATAAATGCCAAATTTGTAAATTTATATATTTTAGCAAAACACATTTTGTTTTTTTTTAATAATTTTATTTTGTTTTCTCTAACTTTAAGACTTATACAAATCATGCATCATTTTTACTTTTATTATATTAATAAACATAATTTTAATTACTATAACCATTCAAAATATGTTTTTCTCAACCGTCATTCGGTTTGAAAAGTTGAACAAAAATTGTCTTTTTTTCAGATTGAGTAACCTGTCTAGTCAGTTGGAGTAGCTAATATGCTTGGATTCCTTACACAACTTACTCAATTCGAATATCCAACCTACTCAATTGAAAACGCCTACCTTATCAGTTGTAGGAGCCTATCTTCTTAGTTGAAGTAGCCAATCTACTCTCTTTTCTTAGACAACTTACCTAGTTAAAGTAGCCAATACTTATGTCACTATAAGCAAATAGATTGGCTCCTCCAACTAAGTAAATTGTCTAAGGAAACCAAGTAGATTAGCTTCTTCAACTGAGTAGTAGGCTACAGCAACTGACAAAGAAGGCTGCTCCAACCGAGTGGACTGGCTAGTTGAATTAAGTGGGTTGGCTAAAGCAACCGAGAATATAGGCTACTTCAAGTGAGCAGGTGGGGTACTCCAAACGAGTAGATGGGCTACTCCAACTGAGTAGATATGCTACTCCAACCGAGTAGATGGGCTACTCCAACTGAGTAGATATGCTACTCCAACCGAGTAGATTGGCTACTCCATCCGAGTAGATAGGCTACTCCAACTAAGTAGATTGGCTACTTTAACCGAGTAAGTATGTGAATGTGAACGAGTAGATTGGCTACTTTAGCTGAGTAGAAAGGCTATTCCAACTGAGTAGACAAGCTACTCCAACTGAGTAGAGAGGCTACTCCAACTGAGTAGACAGGCTTCTCCAACAGAGAAGATAGGCTACTCAAACCGAGTAGATTGGCTACTCCAACTGAGTAAATAGGCTACTCCAACCGAGTAGATTGGCTACTCCAACCGAGTAGATTGGCTACTCCAACTGAGTAGAAAGGCTACTCGAACAGAGAAGATAGGCTCCTTCAACTGAGTAGATTGGCTACTTTAACCGAGTAAGTATGTGAATGTGAACGAGTAGATTGGCTACTTTAGCTGAGAAGAAAGGCTATTCCAACTGAGTAGACAGGCTACTCCAACTGAGTAAATAGGCTTCTCCAACAGAGAAGATAGGCTACTCCAACCGAGAAGGTTAGCTACTCCAACCGAGTAGTTTGGCTACTCTAACAGAAAAGATAGGCTATTCCAACAGAGAAGATTGGCTACTCCAACCGAGTAAGTATGCGAATTTGAATGAGTAGAAAGGCTATTCCAACTAAGAAGATAGGTTAATCCAACTGAGTAAATGGGCTCTTCCAACCGAGTAGATTGGCTACTTTAACCGAGTAAGTATGTGAATGCGAATGAGTAGATTGGCTACTTTAGCCGAGAAGATAGGCTTTTCCAACTGAGTAGACAGGCTACTCCAACTGAGTAGATAGGCTACTTGAACAGAGAAGATAGGCTACTCCAACCAAGTAGATTGGCTACTCCAGCTGAGTAGATTGGCTATTCGAACAGAGAAGATAGGCTACTCCAACAGATTAGGTTGGCTACTCCAACCGAGTAATTATGCGAATTTGAATGAGTAGATAGGCTATTCCAACTTAGAAGATTGGTTTATCCAACTGAGTAAATGGGCTACTCCAACCGAGTAGATTGGCTACTTTAACCGAGTAAGTATGTGAATGTGAATGAGTGGATTGGCTACTTTAGCTGATTAGATAGGCTATTGCAACTGAGTAGACAGGCTACTCAAACTGAGTTGATTGGCTACTCGAACAGAAAAGATAGGCTACTCCAACCGAGTAGATTGGCTACTTTAACCGAGTAAGTATGCGAATTTGAATGAGTAAATAGGCTATTCCAACTAAGAAGATAGGTTAATCCAACTGAGTAAATGGGCTACTCCAACCGAGTAGATTAGCTACTTTACCCGATTAAGTATGTGAATGCGAATGAGTAGATTGGCTACTTTAGCTGAGAAGATTGGCTATTTGAACAGAGAAGATATGCTACTCCAACCAAATAGATTGACTGCTCCAAGCGAGTAGATTGGCTACTCCAACCGAGTAAGTATGTTAATTTGAATGAGTAGATAGGCTATTTCAACTTAGAAGATAGGTTTATCCAACTGAATAGATAGACTATTCCAACTGAGTAGATATGCTACTGCAACGGAGTAGAATTGCTACTCTAACCAAGTAGGTATGTTAAAATTAACGAGTAGATTTGCTACTCGAACAGAGAAGATATGTTACTCTTACCGAGTAGAGTGACTACTCCAATTGAGTAGATAGTCTATTCCAACCGAGTAGAATGGCTACTCTAGCCGAATAAGTATGTGAATGTGAACGAGTAGATTGGCTACTCAAACAAAGAAGATTGGCTACTCCAACCGAGAAAATGGGGTACTATAACTAAGTCAGTTGTCAAATGGAACCGAATGAGTAAGCTACTTTAAGTGAGTGGAAAGGTTATTTCAACCAAGAAGTAGGACTAGTCCAACTGAATAGATAGGCTACTCAAACCAAATAGATTTGATCCAATTTTGTATATTGGTTTAAATGATTAGCTACTTTAACCGTGTAAAAGCTTATTGTAAACGTATAGATTGGCTAATCCAACTATGTTGGATGTCTAAAATAATTGAGTAGATGCGCTACTTCAAGTGAGTAGATGGGCTACTCCCACCGTGTAGATTGCTAATTTTATTCAGTAAGTTGGTTAAAAAAACGCACAAGATTATTTTTTTCATCTATATTGGCATCGTCAATCGAGTAAATTTGTTATATCAATTGACTACGTTTATTACATCAACCACACAGCTAAGTTAGAAATGCTGAGTTGTAAGTTATTCCAACTGTGTACGTTGGCCTTTTTCAATTGAGTTAATTGGCTATGTCAAATAAGTACATTTGTAATATTAACAGCGTAGCGTAGTTACAACTGCCAATTACTAAGATTTTCACTTTTAGAACTAAATACAGCAACCGAGAAGATTAGCTACTCTAACTTAACAAGTATGCAAAGGGAAGTAAGTTAATTAGTTATTATTAACCATTTAGCCATGTTGTATTTATTAACTTAATCGGCTGATGAAACCCACAAGATTATCCCAGAAACTGCTTCGTAAAATTTAGTACACTTTAGCAGAATCAGTGGGTGAATTTAAGCATTTTTTTTTAACCTTATGGAATGTGTTGGCTTAACACCTTTAGTTTGCAGGTTGTATAGTAAGCACCTCAATCGGTTAATTTTACACGAGTTTTACGTTATTATTAACTAACCATTTTTCTGCGTGTGGTTTGTTTTTACTG
>CAWUEQ010000216.1:0-75311 GCA_963921185.1 Dasysyrphus tricinctus
TATGTATTTTGGAACAAATATTTGGAGGTATAGTAAAACTTGATTACATTGTTATTGTGAGGCTTTAATACTGCAAAAAATCGTTTCAAAGTAAAAATATTTTTTTCTTGAAGTTTAAGAAATTTGAAAGAAGTCCTTTCAGGCCACAAGAAACTCTATTCTTTGGCAGTAAGCAATTCTTAAGATTTCGTATATCTTTACATGCATTTAGACTGCGTTAAGCTCATTCAAGTCATCTCGTTGTCATTCTCGTCCAGTCATTTAAGCTTTTTGCTTCGGAGAATACGGCGGAAAGCTGAATTTTTGTATAAAGCCTCCTCATGGCATTCTAAGGAAGCTGTAAGAAATCCCCATCGATATGAGCGCCACTTACAATTTTACGGGGGGACAAAGGCCCCCCAAACGGTTTTTTAGGCATATCTCCCGAACGGTATCTTAGAAAATTTCCTACAAAAAATGTTAAGTTTCTGTTTTTCATAAGAGTAACCGTTTTCAAGATATGTAATTCAATCGGTAGAGTTGCCGATTTTATAATTCTGTATTAAATGTACTCTTTTACACCACCTTTGAAGTTGAGTACCATGTGAGTTTTTCCTGCGTGGTTTCCCCCAGTAAAATTAGAAAACAGTTCAAAAATATATATTTGGATTTATTTAAAGGTTTTGTGTAAGTTCCCCATTGATTCGGACTCCACTACATTTATCATAAGGGATCGAAGGTCGCGAAACATGGTACAGTGAAACCTCCCTTAGACCGACAGCGACGCACGGTCAGGAGGGAGTTGTCCGTCCAAGAGAAGAGTCAAAAAAAAATTTTGTTTTAAGAAAATATTTGTAGCTCCAAAAACTAACAAAAATTAAATTATATTACCTGTCCCTTAAACATTCAAAAGAAAAAACAATGATAGATAAAAAAGTACAGAAAACAACTCAATTTCAAAAAAAATATTAATTTGGATAAAGAATTTAAAAAATGGTGCCACAATTCATTAAACAAACGAGAAATAAATGAACAAGAAGATACAATAACAGACCACAGCTGCAGAAAAAAATGCGTTATGCCATTGTTGGATAGAAATTTCATATTTAAAAAATGTTTGTCCACGTCCGATCAAGGGAGTGTCCGCTTAAAGGAACATCAAATGTATGGAATTTAAATCCAAGAACCACGGTCGCGAGAATTTGTCCGTTTAAGAGAGTTGTCCGCTCAAGGGAGCTGTCCGTTAAAGGAAGGACCGTAAAGGTTTCACTGTATTTAGCTTATACAGGGTAATTCATTTTAAATGTGCCAAAAAGCTAGAGCGTGTAGGGTGGGCTGATAAACAAAAAAATCGTATGGTAGGGAGGATTTTATTCACCCTCATTAAGCCAGGAGGGGCAATTTTCTAACAAATTGACTTAAGACTGAATAAAATATTAAAAAATAACAGTAAGACCTGCAATGCCACGCTATACTTTTTTGTAGAGCCAAAACTATCTTCTTTTATTTTTATTTAAAATAAAATTTTTTGAGTGAATAGTTTTTGCGAAATTAATTTTCAAACTCAAAACTTTGAAGAAAAAAAAATATTGAAGAAAATTTCAAACTTATTTTTACGTAATTAAGTGCTGTTTTTGTTTTCAAAATGCAATGCGCTTATTAGTTTATAGTCAAAAACAGAAAAACATTGAATTTTAAAAGCAAAAAAGAGTAGGTACTTACTTACTAAAATTATAAAAAAAAAAAAATAATTCAATATTTTCCATAGATTTTAATAAATTAGGTAAATGGCCGAGATAGGATCTTTTGTACAGAGAAAAAGTGAAGCTTTGCGACCATTTTATTGGAGGCAAAGAGTGTCAATAATAGAATTAAATGCTTTAGTGTTTTCTCTAACTTACTTGTTATATCTTGGAATTTAAAAGAGGTAATAAAATGATTTTGGTATCAAAAGAAAGGTATTTTTGCCATCTCTTAAACTTAAAATTATATAACTACGTTTAACATATTTAGAGATATTAACATTTAATTTCTTGCGAGAAATTTTTTCTTAGTCTTGCTTTTGTACGCACTGATATCTATTCTTTTAAAATTCTGTGATATATTTTTTGGTATCAAAAGAAAGCTTTAATTGTTGGCTTTAATTGCATATATAATAATTTACTGTCATTTCTCAAATAAATATGGCAAAAATACCATTCTTTCTTGTTACTATTTTTGCATGCATAAGCACTACTAGAACTAGGTATTTTAATATTTTATTTTTAGAAAAAATCTCCTCCGCAAAAAGTAAACAGCACACAAAACACAATAGAAATTGTTGTAAATGCCTCCAACAAAATGGTGGCCGAGCTTCACTGTTAAAGGCAAAGTTGGTTATCTAGGTATCATAGGCGCCAGAGGATTTTGTCCAGACACCAACACAATTCTGAGATATCGAATTTTCAAAAAAAAACAAGAAAAAACCTATTATTCAAAAACTACATTTTTGCAAATTTTGAAATGCAATATAATTTGAACTTTTCGGAAGTTTTTTATAAATAATTTCCTTTAAATCCGTACAGCCAATTGTGAGAAAATTAAAAATAAGTTTCTATGGGAGGTATATCTAATTGATAATTATTGTAAAGCGTAAAATTATTTTATCTTTAATACTAGATTGTATACTTATTTAATTTTTTATTAAAATGAGATTTTCCACAACGGTTTTATAACTTTTGTATTCACGGTACGTGTGTGAAGTTAGCATAACATTTTTGAGCTAGTCCAATGGGACCATGACAGGAATTTGCAGTTTTTTTGCATTTTTTATGCATTTCTATTCCGGATTTTGCAGTTCACCAAATAGTGGGTGTAACCGACTGTACTACTAACTTCACTGTGAAGTTAGCAGTGCCTATGCTTTTCTCAGCAACCGGGCTAGCTAGGAATCTGAAATAAGGCTCTGAATTTGCAGTTTAATTTGCAGTTCCAGAAAAGATAAAACCAAATTTCTAAATCCTAACATAAAAAAAATTTCATACTGTACTGCTAACTTCACTGTGAAGTTAGCATAAAAGTTTTTCTCGGCAACGGTGATACCTAGAAATTTGCAGTTAGGCTCCAAATTTGCAGTTTTTCAATTGCAATTTTCTAGCTGGCTCAGTTCTTGAGAAAAGGATATGTACTGCTAACTTCACAGTGATGTTAACAGTGAAAAATTAATTTAATCGATTTTTTTGTCAAATTTGGACTTAAAAATTTGAACTTAGTTTTTTCTTGAAGTGCATAAAAAACTGCAAATTTGGACCTTAACTGCAATTTTCTAGCTGGCTCAGTTCTTGAGAAAAGGGTATGTACTGCCTAACTTCACACTGACGTTAACAGTGCAAAGTGAATTTCTCGATTTTAATGCCAAATTTTGACTTCAAAATTTGAACTGCATTTTTTTGTGAAGTAAATGATAAACTGCAAATTTGGACCCTATCTGCAATTTTCTACCTAGCACAGTTGCTGAGAAAAGGGTATGTACTGCTAACTTCACACTGTTGTTAACAGTGCAAAGTAAAACTTTCGACTTTTTTGTCAAATTTGGATGTACAAATTTGAACTTAGTTTTTTCTTGAAGTGCATGAAAAACTGCAAATTTGGACCTAACCTGCAATTTTTTAGGTGGCTTAGTTGCTGAGAAAAGGGTATGTACTGCTAACTTCACAGTGAAGTTAACAGTGAAAAATGAATTTATTCGATTTTTTTTTTTCAAATTTGGACTTAAAAATTTGGACATACATTTTTCCTGAACTGCAAATTAATCTGCAAATTTGGAGCCTAACTGCAAATTTCTAGGTATCACCGTTGCCGAGAAAAGACTTTTATGCTAACTTTACAGTGAAGTTAGCAGTACAGTATGAATTTTTTTGTATGTTAGGATTTAGAAATTTGGTTTTTTTCCTTTTCTGGAACTGCAAATTAAACTGCAAATTCAGAGCCTTATTTCAGATTCCTAGCTAGCCCGGTTGCTGAGAAAAGCATAGGCACTGCTAACTTCACAGTGAAGTTAGCAGTACAGTCGGTTACACCCACTATTTGGTGAACTGCAAAATCCGGAATAGAAATGCATAAAAAATGAAAAAAAAAAAAAAAAGCAAATTCCTGCCATGGCCCCATTGGCCTAGCTCAAAAATGTTATGCTAACTTCACACACGTATTCAAGGTAGATATCGTTACTTTTGCATAAAATGGAACATTTTTTATATATTTTAAGGGGTGTTTAAAAATCGTTACGCACCAAAGGTAAAGATGTGAAAATAAAATTATTTGTTAGAGAAAAGTATCCAGATAATGAAAATAAGGAGTCAGAATTGGATTGATGGATTTCGAAAAAAGTATTAAATAATTTGGAAATTCTAAACAAAAAATTCTTTATTCAAAAATAGTCCAACGCTCTTTGGATAGGCTTGTGTTGTTGTAAACCCTTTTGAAAAAAAAGCAACTCAAGATAACTGAAATTTTGTTAATGTAGCTAAGCTAGAAGCGTAACGGATAGGTACTGGAAAGCAAGAAAAGGTTTTTGGTTTGATGTCAGAAATTAGAAAATCACTCAACTTGAAAATTTTGGGCAAACAACACGTCGCAATTTATCTGTCCATTTTCTTGCAAGGCAATATCTTTCTCATGCATGTTTGCATGTACCTCAACCATTTGTATATATCAATTACCTATGACTTCCTATTCTATTGGCAAATTCCAGGAGTGGGCAAACCAAGATCATTGAAAGAACCTGTCAAAAAAATAGCGATATTTTGAAAACAATGTCGAAGATAAGGATATTTTCAGATATATTCGGTCTTTTCCAGAACCAGAGGAGGGCAAATTATGGACTCCGACAAAAATCGAGAAGTATTTTATAAAATTTATCATAACAAATTAAAAAATACATAATCATATTTTTTTCAAAAACAGCTCCACAACTTTTTTTATAACAAATTCAACATATTATTTTTAGTAAAGGCTTCCTTTGGGTGGAAAACCATTTTTCATAAAACGGTTATAAATGGTACCTCCAAAAGATGATTTCAATAATTTTCCTATACAGAAGCGTCCAAAAAATAACAATAGTTTTGTGTACCAAAATAAAAATATTTTTTTTTTTTATTTTTAAAAAATGTTTCATGTTGTTTTTTTTTTTGAGAATTAAATATTTTTAAAACGATGTGATCGATTTTCTTGAAACTCAATATTTAAGAGTTTTTAGTACTCTCTAAAATATTTTTAGAAAAAATTTTACATTTATGAAAAGATAACTGTACTTTCCATACAAAAGTTAAAATCCCGCAAAGGAAAATATTTTTTTTCTCAAAAACGACTCCTATTTTGATTATTTTTTTTTCTATATATTATATTTAGTGCGATCTAGTGCCAAAATTTATAAAATTTTTCACTTAGCAACTATTAATAGAAGGTACCTGTCATAGACTGTTTTTTTTATTTTGAATTTTCTCACAATCGGATTTAAATTAATTTTCTTATATACAAATTTCAGATAAAATTAAATTATAATGCATATAAAAACTGTCAAAAAAAACTCCAGCTATATACTTGGTGGTAACACACACAAGTTATTGTTGTTCATTCAAAATTATTCAATATTAATTGATCTATAACTTGCAGCATGCACTGCACCTGTGTAGATTTCCATTTACACACAAACTCAACTTAAAATTGTAAAAAAAAAAGTTCAAATTTTTTTTTTTGAAAATTCGATACGTTAAAAACGGGTTGACAATATTTGTTTTTATTTTTTTTATCCGCACATAAATATATATGTACTTTTAATTTGCATTCCAAAATTTGTCCCAAAAAAAATTTTAAGAATTTTATATAAATATTTTTTTGGTGGTTGGATGTTGTAGGAACTGGGGGCCTCGAGCTGTATCTTTTCCTACACATCAAGTGCTTACAATACCTCGACGTTGGTAGCCGCCGGATACTGGTCTTGGCTTTACGCCTTGACTTGCTAAACTTGTAAGTGCGAATGTTAACCAAGGAAAGAATTAATGTTGCAAACCCATGGCCCTACAGATTGGAGGTTAGTGCGTTGGGCTAACGACCCGACCACAGTAAAAAAGCCAATTGTTATGAGAGAGACGCGAGAAGCCTCGGATAACGACCCCCCTCAAATGGCAACCAGACCCGGAACGAAAATGGACTATGACCTACGAGTATGTACCTGGAATATAAGAACACTCTATACACCAGGGTGCTACTCAAAAACTTGAATCTGTCCTCTCGCGGTACAAGGCAGATATTACCGCGATCCAGGAGATACGATGGATAGGATCAGGTATAACGAAAAGAAAAGATTGCGACATTTATTACAGCTGCCATCAAAGACTGCACATGTTAGGATGTGGATTCGTAGTGGGAAATCGACTCAGATCGAAAGTAATCGATTTTAAGCCGATCAGCGATCGCCTGGCTGTGATCCGCATCAAGCTTCCTTCCAAAACATCAGCCTAATATGTGCACACGCCCCTACCGATGAAGCTGAGGAGTCTAGGTTAGGTTAGGTTAGGTTAAAAGGGGTGGTGATGTGGTGGCCCACATCACCTCACTCGGATCTCAATGGATCCATTGCGCTCCCCAGGATATATAAGATGTAGGTAAATAAGGGTAAGGGGAGGGAGTTAGTGGGAGTTATAGGAAGGGGTGCCTCCCTGAACCATCCTGAATTCTGAATGAATTTTAGGATGCTTTTAAGTGCAAAAATGAGACGTCGCCCAGTTCATCGAAAAAATATTCTCCGAGGGCTGATTTTCTAGTTCTGGCTAGGCTGGGGGCATTCACAGAGGAAGTGGGATGAGCCCTCCTCCACCTCTTCGTCCTGACACCCTCTACAAAGATCAGATGAGCTGATGCCCATTCTGGCCATGTGGGTTCCCATGAGTTGTGACCCGTTAGGATTCCAACCAAGAGAGACAGTTGAGGTCTGCTTAGCTTAAGTAAATACCTTGTTTTTTCTTTGGAAATATCTGGCCAAAGATTCCTCGAAACCCGACACGTGTCAATTCCTGACCATCTGTCGTTAGCGCCTTGAGGAAGCTTTGATGAATTCTATTTTTTTCCTGTTCCAGTGGCTTAAGTACCCAGGGTACAGATTGGCTCGGTTCAAGCGATGAACCGTCTTTGGCCAGTACATCTGCCATTTCATTACCATAAATGTCACTATGTCCCGGACCCATCGAAGGGTGACTGAGTTTGATTCACCGAGCAATCTCAACTCACTACGGCAACGATCAACTAGATTTGACTTTGTGACAATTGATGAAATGGCCTTAATTGCCGCCTGGCTGTCTATGAAGATGTCAATGTTTTTATTTATCAGTCCACATGTGGAAAGATATTTTGCAGCTCGCAAACTGCTAGCACTTCCGCTTGGAAAACACTGCAAAAGTTTGGGAGCTTTATCGATTTGTTTAAGGGTGGGTTTACTGAGAAGATACCTGACCCTAACCCCAGCTTCCGTTTTTGAACCGTCCGTAAAAACCGAAACATGATTTTCGTTTAAGACCCGGTTTTCCTTCCAGAGTTCTCTTGTTGGGAAATCTGTTAGAACAACTGGGTTAAAATCTATGTACGGTGAAATGTAGTCCGTTTGAATGTCTATGTCAGTGTAGTTCATTATGGTTCTGTGTCCACAGTGGCCCCGTTTCCAATTCTTACACTCTTTGAGTCGTAAGGCACTTTTGGCCGCCAACTCTTTCGTAAATAGATCTAGTGGGGCTAGTGAAAGGAATGTTTCTAGGGCTGCGGTCGGTGTAGTTTTAATGGCACTAGTTGTACCAATACACGCCAGTCTCTGAATTTTAGTCATGGTTTTAAGATTGGTTGCCTTATCCAAGGCTGGCCACCAAACCAAACATGCATACGTAAGAATAGGCCTTGTAATGGCTGTGTACATCCAATGAATGATTTTGGGGGCTGGGTCCCCATCTCTTTCCAAAAATTCTACTACAGGTATAGAAAGCTATTGCAGCTTTCTTTTCTCTTTCTTTGATGTTTTCTTTCCAGTTTAGTTTTCGATCGATAACTAAACCTAGATATTTAGCCGTGCCAGTGATATGGAGCGGTGTCCCATTAATGGTGGGAGGGTTTATACTTGGGATGTTACGTTTCCTCGTAAACAAAACCAGTTCTGTCTTAAGAGGGTTGACATTAAGTCCGCAGCTACTGGCCCAATTACTGAGCTTGTCAAGGGCGGTTTGTAGGAGGTCGCACAGTGTGGGAACGAATTTTCCTGAGACCATTAACACGATGTCATCAGCATAAGCTACGACTCTGATACCGGTTAGATCTAGTTCAACTAAGATCCTATTTACGACCAGAAGCCAGAGCAAGGGAGAGAGGACCCCCCCCCTGTGGCGTACCCCTACACGTCCTGACTTTTAGCTTGCTACCACCCATTTCTGCATTTACAATTCTAGTTTGAAGCATGGAATCAATCCAGTTTGATAGCATCGGATCGATGCTGATGGAGTCTAGGGCTTGTCGAATAGCGTAATTTTCGACATTGTTAAAGGCCCCTTCTATGTCAAGGAATGCACCCAAGGTGAATTCTTTGAGATGGATTGATTTCTCAATCGTGCCGACCACTTCATGGAGCGCCGTCTCAACAGATTTGCCCTTCATATATGCATGTTGGGCCTGAGAGAGAACACTATCATTTAGCTTTAGGCGAATGTGCGTTTCTATTAGCCTTTCTAAGGTCTTTAGAAGAAAGGAGGATAGACTAATTGGTCTGAAATCTTTCGGTTCGGTGTGGGTGGGCTTGCCAGCTTTCGGAATGAAAATGACGTTCACTTCTCTCCAACTAGATGGAATATAGGTGATATTTAAACACCCCCTGAATATTTCCACCAGAATTGGTACGATCAAGTCCTTAGAGCTTTGGAGCATAATTGGCATTATTCCATCGGGACCTGCAGACTTGTATCCTGAGAAAGAATCTATGGCCCAGGCCACCTTCCTACTATCTACTATTTGATTACTTATAGTGGAAAGCTCACTTATGGTAGGGCCTCTATCCATGGGGGATACATCAAAAATACACCCTGGGAAATGAGTGCTCATAAGTGACTCAAGAGTTTCGGAGCAGGAGTCAGTCCAGGTATCATCCGGTCTTTTAAGAAATCCCGGGGGAGTGTGGACCTTTGACATGACTTTCCTGAGCCTTGCAGCGTCATTTGTAGACTCAATGTCTGTACAAAATTTCCGCCAGGCTGCTCTTTTTGCATAAATAGTATTTCTTTTATATTCATTTTTGCTGATCTTGAAAAGATCCCAATCAGCAGATGCATTGCTATATTTAGCTCTGTTATAAAGCCTCCTGGAGTTTGTCCTTAGGATAGCCAGCTCTTTGGACCACCACACTGGGTTGAGCTTGCCTTTCCTTTGGACTATGGGGCAAGAACTTTCATAAGCGTTAGTAATAGCTGACGTAAGTTCATTGACACGTTTTTCAATCATGTCCTCGCAGTCTAATATAGTCGAGTTATCAAAATGGCCCAGTGATAGGCCCAGTCTTATATTAAAGGCTTCCCAGTTTGTTTTCCTAGGGTTTCTATAGGGCTTTGGATCTTCTATTCTGTGCTCTATTTGGAATGTTATCATCCTATGGTCCGAGAATGTAACATTACTTGAGACTTTCCAGTTACTGATTGCAATAGAATCAGAATTTGAGGAAAGTGTCACATCAAGCACCTCTTTTCTATTTTTGGTAATGAAGGTTGGTTCATTTCCTCTATTTAATATCAAAATATTTTTCTTAATAATGTATTCAAAAAGTGACTCACCTCTTGCATTTGTATCCGTACTGCCCCACTGTATATGATGAGCATTTGCATCGCAACCTACCAGGAGATCCCACCCGTTATTACCTGTTGCTGCTACCAGTTCATCAAAAGCATCCGACGGCGGAGGGCCCGGTGTGTCACCTGGCATATAAATGGAGGCTAAGATAAGGGGCGGGGCCCCTTTTCTCTCGCACTTCACCGTCGTCATGTCTGCGCTACAATGGGTGGATAAGAGGAAAAGATTTATGATTTTTTTCGCCACTATACATGCACGATAATTACCTTCTGTAGGCCCTTTCTTAAAGTACAGGATGTAATCATTAGACCTAAGTCCACAGATATTGCCACTGTTGACCCAGGGCTCTTGTACAAGGGCTATATCGATGTTCTCTTTTGACATAAAAGAGGTTAAGGTGGCAGAGGCCAACTTACTGTGCTGCAGATTTATTTGTAGCACTTTCATCATCATTGTTGCTTTTCTTTTGTAAGTTGGCTACCGTTACCGGTCGCACCCTAACCTCGTTAATGCCAACTCTTAATTTGTAGCCTTTTGATGGAAGCATTGCCATAGTCTCATGGTTTAGCATGACCGTGGCTTCTTGGCCTGCTTTCGTAGGCGCTTCCATTTTCAGAACCTGCCAATCATCACTTGGAAGGTTAGGGTTTTGGGCTCTGAGGAGATTCGCCAACATTTCCTTCGTAATTGTCGGGCCCGGAACAAATATTCGGACTTTTGGCCTGGTTGGGAGGTCACTTTTGGAGGCAACTTTTAATGTTACCCCCTCAAGTAACCCTTTCATATTTTTAATTTTTGCCTGGAGCCATTTCAGGGTGGGTTCATTACAGCATGAGAGGATCTTGAACCCTTTCAACGTCGACAGCGGCCCGAAAGTTGGCACAAACCCAGTAGCGGCAAGTATCTCGGTGTTGATGGAATCGAGAAGCTTGACCTCCACTTGAGCCCACTGCTCGTTTGTAAGCCGACATTCGGAGCTCCCCTCATTGATAACGGCCACCTGGAGGCTCTCTTTTATCACTTCAGCTAGCGTACCTGCGCTGCCGGCCGTCTTTGGCTTTTTGTTGACGGACATTGGAGGGGTCGTCGATACGTTGTGCCTGGTCCTCTTCCTATGACTACTAGGTTCAGCGCTATCTACCCTTGCGTGTTTTGGACCGTTGAACAACAGTCTTTCCGATATCGGTATCACTTGAGGGTTGCTACCTTTAATAGTTTTGGAAGATGATGAGGCACTCTGGTCCTTTTGTCTTTCATTTTTGGCCTTCATATCATCCGGTTTGGGATTGGCTGAGGGCTTGTCTTTGGCCTCTAAATTCGCAAGAAGCTTTTTTGCCCAGCTCAGCCTCTTCCAATCACGGAAGTTAAGTTTCTTTGGATCACCTTGGCCATATCTTCGGACGGCTCTTTTGGCGTTCTCGATCCTTTTTTGATCCAGATCCAGTTTGCCTCCCTTATTCTGCTTTTTTGGATGCACCAATTTCTCCTTGATCGGGGTTGGCCCATGCGGGCTTCGATCTTCGGAGATGGTATGCAACAGGGTGCCAGAACACCCTGCGCCATCCGCGCAGACTTCGGTCGGTCCACTGTTTCCAGACCCTTTGGGAGTCGAGGTTGCTTTGGCTTCCGTTAATTTCAGGGGTTTGGCCAGAGCATTGCCTTGGTTATCCATGTTCAACTGTCGTATAGCGGGGCTTTCGGCCACAGTGACGTCTGCGTCCGAGCCATCCGAGCTGGCGAAAGACTGATAGTCGTCTTCGAGGAGTGTGTTTTCCTCGTCAGACGCCATCACCGCCTCGCCCGCCCCCACAGCCCCGTCCTCAGAGTCAAGGAAGTCCATGAGGTCCTCAGAAAGAACCTCATCAACCACGATGGCACCACCACTACCAACAGGATTGCCTTCTTTAGCATTGTCATTTAACGTTTGCGTTTGTTGTCTTTTTATATTTTGTTTTTGTTTATTGGTCACTGGCGACTTATCCTCTTTCGAGGCCAAGCCATCGCCGACAGCCGTGACTACTGCCGACTACAGCCGTGACTACTGCCGACTCTTGAGCGTATATCCCCACTCGATTTTGTTCATTTATTTGACTTTTTTCCATATTCATTTATCATTATAACATCTCTGTTTGTTTTTTGGTTTTCTTAGTTGTTTGATGCTGCAGCTGGATTGCTGAAGAATCGAAACGTAAGCCCCCCCACCACGACAAGGTGAAACCTCGGGGGGGTGAGGAGTCTAACAAGGAGGAGTTTTACGACCTCCTGGACGGAGCCTACGGAGCCTGTGCGGAGTACGATGTCAAAGTCTTGCTCGGAGACTTCAATGCTAAAGTCGGAAAGGAAAACATCTTTGGCGGATTAGTTGGAAAGCACAGCCTCCACGAAACGACAACAGATAACGGCTTCCGACTAATCGACTTTGCTGCAGCTCGTAATACGGTGATAAGTAGCACTAGGTTCCCCAGGCGAAGGATACACACAGCAACCTGGCGATCTCCAGATATTTGAACCGCCAACCAAATCGACCACGTGCTAATTGGCGCAAGGTATGCATCGAACATCTTGGACGTGCGAACTTTCCGAGGCGCAAACGTGGACTCTGACCACTTTCTTGTTGTGACAAAGTTCAGAGCCCGACTCGACTGTCCAACGAAAAGAAAACGAAGACCGCCCAAAGGAAGAAATTCAACATTGCATGCCTTAGCACATCTGAGAAAGACAGAGACTACAGTGAGCAATTGACCGGGAAACTCTCTGCCGTAAACCCAGCCACAAGCGTCAACAACCAGTGGAACCAATATCGCGACATCATTAAGGAGACAGCCGAGACCACCATAGGCTATCAACCACCCAGAAAAAAGAACCCGTGGTATGACGATGAATGCGCGGTATTGAAGCAGGAGACGGAAAATGCAAGAATGCAAATGCTGCAACGGAAAACAAGAGCAACAAGAGAGGAGTACCGTGAAGAGAGAAGGAAAGAGAAAAAAACCCTGCGTAGAAAGAAAAGAGCATCCGCAGCCTCTCAGCTCAAGTATCTCGAAGAGTCCAGCACCGCCACCAACACCCGCCGGTTCTACAAAGCAGCCAAGAAACTGGCATCTGGTTATAGGACTGGCACGCAAGCTCTTCGAAACAGCGAAGGTAACCTAATCACCGAAGCACAGGGAATTGTAGACGTACAAAGAAGCATAAGACCAGTGAATGAAGATGCAGTCCCAGCGCCCAGTACTGAAGAGGTTAAGAAAGCCATCCACAAGCTTAAGAACAACAAATCCGCCGGCTCGGATGGCCTACCTGCGGAACTCTTTAAGTATGGAGGAGATGTCCTGGTAGGGTGCATGCTCCAGCTCATCAACCAAGTGTGGGAGGAGGATCAGATCAACGGTAGACCAAATCTTCACATTGAGGCAAATCCTGGAAAAGACCAACGAATTTCAAGTCGAGACCCACCACCTATTCATCGACTTTAAAGCCGCATATGATAGCATAAGTCGCCAAGAGCTTCTATTGGCGATGTCGGAACTTGGAATCCCGAAAAAACTGATCCAGCTATGCCGCATGACGTTACAAAATACGCGGTGCAACGTGCAAATGGGTAACAGCTCATCCGAGTTATTCCAGACGTGTACAGGGTTCAGACAAGGAGATGCGCTATCATGTGATTTCTTCAACTTAGTCCTGGAGCAGATAGTGCGCAAGAGTGATGTTAACATGGAAGGCACTATCTTCAACAGGTCTTCTCAACTGCTTGGCTATGCGGACGACATCGACATCATCGCCCGTTCCAAGAGAGCTGTACTTGAAGCATTCACAGCTATTGATGAAAAGGCGAAACGCGTTGGTCTTCAAGTGAATGAGGACAAAACAAAGTATATGCTATCAACAAACAAAGCCTCATCTGTCCATCGCCTAGGACAAAATGTCACTGTTGGTAGCAGTAATTTCGAGGTAGTCAAGGAGTTCCCTACCTCGGAACAAACATCAATTCCACGAACGACACCTTAGTGGATATCCGACGAAGAATTACCCTAGCGAACCGCTGCTACTTCGGTTTGGCCAAACAAACTCCTTTCCCGAAAGACAAAGTGCACGCTATACAAAACGCTAATTTTACCAGTTCTACTCTACGGTGCCGAGTGCTGGACGATAAGTAAAAAAGGGGAATTGATACTGGGTACTTTCGAGGGAAAAATTCTTCGGCGGATATTTGGTCCTATATGCGAAGAGGGCGATTGGAGGAGAAGATTCAATCGTCAACTGTACGAGCTGTACCAAGATGTGGATGTAGTCCAAAGAGCCGAAACATGTCGACTACAATGGCTCGGCCACATCGAGCGAATGGACAGCAACGCTCCAGCCAAGAAAATCTTCGAATCCCAGCCCCCAGGTTCGAGACGACCAGGAAGACCGAACCTCCGCTATAGGGACCAGGCGGTCACAGACGCAAGAGCGCTTGGTCTCGACGACTGGAGGGAGCGTGCGAGGGACCGCAACCGATGGAAGACCGCAATATCTCAGGCAGAGACCCTTCATGGAGCCGGATAAGTAAGTAAGTAGTATTTTTTTTAAAAAACCGCTCCAACGATTTTAAACTTTTTTTCCCATACAATTATATTCAATCAAGAATTAAGATGACATTCTCTTTTTTCACCTCAAACTGTCAAAGGAGTTGTTTTAGCTAGTTTAAATTACATATTTAATGCTTCTCTTAGCTTGTCTCTAATAATATCCATGTTTTATATACAATTTTCTTAAGCCCGCAGTGTCTTGAACATGAGAGCAAGTACGTGCGATCCAGTCGTACATTTTATTTTTTTCTATTTTGAGTTAATTTTTTTTTGAAAATTACCCTCCCGCCTAAATGGGTGAAACTCCCGTCAAATAGGAATTTTTTCTTGTCGTGGCCCAGCCTACCCAGTCTAGCTTTTTGTCACACCTAATGCAAAACACCTCTTTACAGAAGTATTGAGGTGATTAACGATGTCCTACAGTGGTCGTTATAATGGTTTTTTTTAGTTTTAATATTTGGATGGGCCTAAATCAGCTCTAAATGAAGAAAAAAAAAATTGCCTAATTTTTTCAGATTTTTATTTTCATCCCCTATAGTAGCTGTAGGGGTAAATTCAATTCCCTTTTTTTTCGAAATTCGCATAAGATCTGCCGGAAAATTCAGAGCATGTAGGTGAGAAGTAGACAACAAAAAAATCCTATAGGAAGGGGGTAATATCTCCCACCGCTTGGACGGGAGGGGCAATTTAATAAAATAGTTGCATAAAATAGAACAAAATTAATTAAAAAACAACGGCCACACTTGCAGTAATGTTTTGTAGCTTTTGTAAAGCCAGAAGTCTATTTTAATTGTTGATTTTATTTTTACCTATAACTTAAAAAGAAATAATAATTTTTTTTTTCAAAATGTTGAGTTTGAAAAATTTGTTTGCCAAAACTGTTCATCAAAAAAGCTTAATTTAAAAACAAGTCGTAAGAATGGCTTTCCAAAAAGCTACAAAACATTACTGTAAGTTTTGCCGTAATGTTTTAATTAATTTGTTTCTATTTATGCAAATATTTTATTAAATTGCCCCTCCTGTCCAAGCAGGGGGAGATATTATCCTCCTCCAGTTGGATTTTTTTGTCTAGTTCCCACCTACATGCTCTGAATTTTTTTGGCAGATCTTACGCGAATTTTTTAGCATGCAAAAAAAGGGGAAGTTTGATTTATCCCTACATCGACTATAAGAGATGAAAATAAAAATCTGAAAAAATTAGGGAATTTTTTTTTTCTTCATTTAGAGCCAATTTGGGCCCATCCGTGATGACCTTTTTTAACAACTACCCTAGCATACAGATGTAGGAATATAAGATATTTATAAAGTTTTCTGTATTTTTCTCAAATCCCTCCCTCAAAATGTTTTGCTGCGTCAGTACCTGCAAACTAAACAATCTAGCTTTTTGTTACACCCTATGTGTATGTAAAACACCCTGTATATTTTAGAAAAATGGATTTTCATTACATTCGAGATGGTGGCCCACGTTAAACCACTGGGCGGAAAACTTAACGAATTGAAAAAAATATTTAATTTGTTGTTTGTATAGTAGTTCAGTAACCTTGTAGTTTCATAGTACTGAGACCTTGCGTCAGGTCCGGTAGTTCTGATTTTTTGCTGAGTTGTTTATGATGTTGGCCTAGTATTAAATCTGATTTTTCGACCTCGTTTTTGTTATTGTACTGTTTTATATACTACTTGTTGTTTTAAATTTTTTATTGCTATATTTTGAAATGCCGTCCCTTGGAAACCGTTATGTCTACAAAACCGGCTTTGGACTCAAATTGAAGCAAATTTAGTAAGGTTGAAATCGTAGAGCAATGTTGCATTCGGAAGTTAAGGCGTAATGGTTAAAATAGCCAATAAGTGAAAAATTCGCGGTTTTTTGGATTTTTACCAATGTTGCGTTCGGCGCTCGAGGTCGAAAAATCAGATTTAATACTAGGCCAAAATCATAAACAACTCAGCAAAAAATCAGAACTACCGGACCTGACGCAAGGTCTAATGTATATAGTTACTGGACTATAGGTCAAAAACTCTTATTAAAAAATTTATAGAAATACAATGGCAAAAATCCTTTTTTTCGGTTCATGTCGAAAAATATCGATCGTAGAGAAAAAACTATTAAGACCAAAGCTGTAGATAATTAAATTTTGAACAACTTTTATCAAGTGCATTTTTAGTCTAAAGCTAAAAATAGATCCGTTAGTTAACAAAAACTAATTTTTTTTAAATCCAAGATGGGGGCGAACGCAAAAGGGTTAGGAGTACATAATTAATTTTGTGTTAACAGCCAGCATCGTCCAGAAACGTATTATGATCCAACATCAGGGTTAAAGAAGGGGCTTATTTCTTTTGACCTTCAGAGACAATGGGGCATATTCATAGATGTTGTCTAAGCTGTTAAAAGCTTTTCCAAAAATTTATTTTCCGAAATGAAAGAATAACAATAAGGACCCTAAGCTTCTGTTAATTTACCTTGGAGGGATTCTTAGGTTAATGACTGGACTCAAAAGCAAAAATTTAGTAAAAAATCTTGGTATCTATGACTGGATCAATTTTTAAATTTACATCTAAACTCTGTTCAGAAATCTGAACAGGGATCTATAGTCTCCATTTTGTTCTGACAGAATGATTATTTTATAATAACTGAATTGAAAACAAAATAAAAGGACCCTTTTTTATCAAGACTACTCTACTGAATTGTTGATTCCTTTGACAAGTTGTAATATATGCAGGATTATCTTCATTTTGAGTGCAAGTAAATAGTTTTTAAAATAAATAAGTTTCTAGTGCTGTAGTTAGTATACAAATTCATATAGCACTACTTATTAACGCTTCAATTTGCTTTGAGGTTAAGAAACATTCGTTACCAACAAAATAAATGAACCTAAGTCAATAACAATTGAAAAAAAACTCTTGGTAAAGGCACAAAACCATAATAATAACAATATTTTATCCGTGATTGGTCTGTAAAATAAAGCTAGAACTGTCCTGACTTTCATTATACTCGCAAAATGTATTTTAAATGTTTGGTTGTAAATAAGATTTAAAACGGTAAATGTATTGTATATTTCCATTTTATTTTCCTTTCGTTTTTTTCTTTTAGTCATAAAATTAAATTCTTAAATAAAAATTTATTTAACAAAAAAAGATACTCCTAATTTGATAAGCTCATAGTGCATGTTTTTTTTCGTCACTTTTTCTTTTAGTTTTGTCATCCACTTCACCATAGGGACTACGGTAATTGGGTACTTTATAAGCCAGTATAATTGTGTTCTGCGACCCGAACAAACATTTAAGGGATATTCTAGTTCTTACTGAGTGAAGTCAAATTTTTATTTCATTTTTCAGATGGGACAGTTTTTTTTTTTTTTTGTAAAGCCCAATAGAGAATAGAGTTGCTGGTGACTGTTGGCACAAAGGAGCTGTGAAGGACACAAAATGGATTTTAACTTGATTTTTATCTCGGTTCCTTGTGCATTTCCCATTCTTTTATTATTTTTTTTTTTTTTTTTTCATCTTCAAGGGAGTAAAAATTTTCCTTTTTTTACGAAGAGGACATCTGTAATCGCTGGTCGCCGTTTATAGCCTTTTCGACTATTAGATTTTTTTTGTTGTTTCTTTTTTTTTGTAGAGTAAGTCGGGGTAACGTTTACAATGGGGTAAGTCGTTAGTTCATGTTATTGCATCTTGATGGTGATTTAAATTGACTTGTCTTTCTCCAAAAGTGTCCACTTTCCCTTTCTGTAAATCCCATCTTTATCGCACAACAACTGATGCTGGTTGCTGGTGTACTTGTATATAGAGGTAGCCGTAGGCGTGGGGTATTTTCTAATTTTATTATTTCAAGGCAAGGGTTGTTTGGGATGGTTGTTTATCTCTGACTCTATAGAAGGAGCAGGCCAATTGAATTAATTTTTGTTTGAATAAATTAGCAGGGAATGAAGTAATTTTCGGACTGAAATGCAAATTATATTGTCCAACTAAAGAATATACTTAGATTGAAGTTTTTGGTTGAGATTCTTCAGAGAGAGAGAGAGAGATAGAGACAGAGAGGGAGAGAGACAAGAGTGTTATCTGTGTTAACTTTGAAGAAGCTGTGGTATATAGGTATACTGGATGCCATTAACTGACCTTTTATAGAGCAAATATGTATATACTCTGTATAGTTGTGGATTTATGTGTCTTAGATTTTTTTTTTTTTTGCTCTTGGTGCCAGATATCTTCAAGGCTTTTGAGGATTATACTGGCAGTTTTAATGTTAGGACATTATGATAATGCAGGTTTCGTTGTTAAAAGTTAACTGTTTGCACGATTATGAAGATTGTATAAGATTAAGTATACTAGTCTCATCTTCTTAACGATTCCTATAAGAAGTTATTTTAAAGCGAAATCCGGGGCAAAGAAGGTATAGTTACACAACTAATTAAATTATTAAATTTTTAAATATTTTGCATGTTTCATGACAAAGTTGAATAAAAAAAACTTTATAGATTTTTTAACTATTCATTTTGTACTAGTTTTAAAATTTGTATGATTGGAAATTAAGTAGGTTTTTAGTGTCTGATGGCATGGCATTTGATGTGGATGCAGAAAGTTGACAAACTAAAACCATGATCATATAACTAGTAAGTACCTCAGTGAGGAGTGAATTTTAAAACGCTTTTACAGTTCGAATTTCCTGAATTTATTGAACTTCTAAAAATATTCAAGAATAGGCCAGGAAAAATGGGTTCCGAGGTTGAAAAAATTAATTCATGAAATATTAAAATTGTAATCGACGCAGAATTGCAACCTCTATAACATATCCAAAGTCCCCCAAAATCCCCGCATTGGCTTTTTGTGTAGATGCATTTTAAGAGGTGTAGACGGGGAGAATTTGGAGGTCTATCAAACTAAAATATTTGTTTGGGTAAAACCTAATCATATGATACATGCTTAAAGGGTAGTTTTAAACGCTGAATCTAATGTAACCAAATTCAAAATGATACAACCACCCAAAAAGAAGTTATAGTCCTTTTTATGTAATGATGACTTTTTCTTAGGTACAACATGTAAAATATTACCGAAAACCCTTTGAAAATAACGGAATGTTAATGGAACTTGGAATGAATGTTTCATTTGACATAGGAACTTAGAATCAAGAGAGTCCCTTAAAATATCCATGGTGAAAGGGTGTTTTTTTAAGGGGGAGGAGCAAGTGTAGAATGTAAACCATAGCACCCACGAAAAAACTCTTACACTCATGAAATTCGCCAAAAATATATAATTTGTCATGGCAACCAAGAATCAAAATAGTCCTCATAAATAAAATTGTTCTGGGGTTTTTTTTATTAAAGAGAGGGAAAATCTGGGAAGAAGTTGAAAGATTTGACCCAAAATTCCGATTTGGTGTAATTGAGGTATATACACAAAGTATGGTATATGATTTAAGGGTATTTTTTAACGCTGATTCTAATAAAAGCAAAACTAAAATGATACAAGCACCCTTAACAAAGTTATGGGCCTTTTCAAGCAAAAATTTATTTTTTAAATCGTATTTTCCGTAGAACAAGTCAAAAGTTAACAGTCACCAAAAACACTATTAGAACAAATATATTTGTATGGACTATTTTGATTCTTGGTTGGCATGAAGAGTTTAATATTTTTGGCGAGTTTCATGAGTGTAAGAGTTTTTACGTGGGTGTTATGGTTAACATTCTTCGTTGCCCCTCCTCCTTAAAAAAACACCCTTTCACCATAGATATTCTTAGGGACTCTCTTGATTCTTAGTTTCTATGACAAATGAAACATTCATTCCAAGTTTCATTAACATACCGTTATTTTCAAAGGGTTTTCGGTAATATTTTACCTGTTGTACCTGAAAAAAAAGTCATCATAACATAAAAAGGACTATAACTTCTTTTTGGGTGGTTGTATCATTTTGAATTTGGTTTCATTAGATTCAGCGTTAAGAACTACCCTTTAAACATGTATCATATGATCAGGTTTTACCCAAACAAATATTTTAGTTTGATAGACCTCCAAATTCTCCCCGTCTGCACCTCTTCAAATGCATTTACACAAAAAGCCAATGCAGGGATTTTGGGGGACTTTGGATATGTTATAGAGGTTGCAATTCTGCGTCGATTCCAATTTAAATATTTCATGAATTAATTTTTTCAAGGTTCCCCATACGATTTGTACTATTTTTCCTGGTCTAGAATACTAGTCGGCAAAAATAAGGGATAGACAAAAAAATTTCTAAATTTGTAGCGATTTTTCAAATATCCGTAGTACCTATATTCGAGAAAAATGCGATATCAAAATCGTAGCAAACGCTATTTGTAGCTTAAAGTCTTCAATTATAATGAAAACAAAAATCAAAATAATGTGCATTGCGCAATCCCAATGAATACTTACCGTGAAAAAATTGTTTGGTTCTTTTTTGTTTGGTGTACGGACTTTTCTACCTTACCAGTATATGGACCAGATAACTTGCTTATTCAGCTTCAATTTTTGGGAAGACTTTTTTTTGCTCTTAAAATTCCTGCTTGATCTTTTAGTTTTTTTTTTTTAATTCAATCAAATTTAAAAAAACCAACGACGATATAGATTAAATTGAAACTATGAAGGGTTTTTTTTGGGGATATTGAATAAAAAGCGCATCATTTATCATTATATTGTTTTTTTTTTCAATATTTCTTAGTAAGCGCTTATTTTTTCAAAAAAACACACATGCTTTTTTTGGCTTTTTTCAAACTCTCATGTGAAAAATCAAATAAAAATATGTTTGAAAAAAAGCATGGCCAATCCTTATTGAGAATGCAAATTCATTTTCTTGGGTTTTGTGTGTAAATGGTAGACTTCCTATCGAAAAAAAATAATATGGAAAAGTTGTAGATAAATAAAAGATCTATAAGTTTTACTAAAATCATTTTTTCAAATAACCTGAAAAATATTGAGAAAAATACCAAAAACCAATTTTTTGGTCTTTTATTTTTATTTCCGACAAAAATAACTCCATTTTGATGAAATTTGATAAAAACATAGATAATTGCTGTAATTTTTACAAGACAAAATATAAATTTTTGGATTTTTTGTGAATTTAATTCGAAAAAATGGACTAATTTTCAATAAAAAAAAATGGTACAAACATTTTTTTTTCGAAAATTTTAGGACAGCAAAAAAAAACACACTATTATTTTGAAAAACATAGCAAATAAAATGCACGACTGGGTCGAAGGTACTTGCTCTTATGTTCAAGACACTGCGGGTTTAAGAAAACTAGTATCGCCCAGTGGCCGAACTTCGGCCAGCAAAAACCTATAATACACACTCAAGAAAAGAAAAAAGCAATAAAAAATAATAACCTGTTGCGATCAAGTAAATTTCCTTTACCCTTTTTCATTAGATACATTAAACTTTAAACTATCAAAGAACACAACTCTACTTGCAGCAACATAAAGTTGTCCATGTGAAAATACTGAACTTCTCAGTAACACACCATTTTTATCGAAAGTTTTCCCTTGTGATTTATTTATAGTCATTGCAAACAGCGGTTTTGTAAAATATTGAGTCCTCTGAAATTTGAATGGAAGAATCGTCCGAGAAATTATCCTATTTATCCTTGAATAAAAATCTTTTATTTTTTGCGGTTCCTGTTTATACTTCACTATCAATACTTTTACGATGCAAAAACTTCACTCTCATTCTTGTACCATTGACTACATGCTTTGAAGTATATTCAAATTACGAATGAGCATATCAATGGAATTAATTTTCAGTTTCTATTTATTCTCTGGTATACCACTTTCATTCAAATGAATTTAAAAATTCAACTGGATAATCATTGAGATTAGTCGAACCATTATCAGATCTTATTTTATCAAAGCTATAATAAATTCTCTCATCACCTGAAATGCGATTTAGAATATCATCATCATTGGTCAAAGAGCAGTCATCATATGTTGGTGCTAAGATCGCGCGTTGAGTGATTGGGTCCGATAATATAGTCTCACAAATGTTACCATTAGAATTATCAATTATATTTTCTATATTACCAATCAATTGTTGTGGAAATGCGAATATATCTTCACCAAACTGTGGATATTGCATTAAGTCTCCATTACCAACTTTTCTTAAAAAGTCAACAAATCAACTTCATTTAATTGAGCTCTCATATTTTGTATTAAAATATGAAATGAATTGAATAGACTATGTACAATGAATTACACAATTCTCAATAAGGGAGCTACGTGTTGCATGCACTCTAAAGAACAGTTTTACCATCAAATGGCAAATGTTTGTTAACCTCATCAATTGCTAAATCTCTATAAAATCGATCTACAACTTGAAATGCATTAATGGGACACATCGAAATTTCATCGATTATTACAAACGATGCACTATTTAAAATCCGACCATAGACACTATTTGGTTGGACATTAGCAATGAATTTTCTAACATTGGTATTGGCAATATGAATGTATGCATCATTGCAGTAATTTTGTGTATATTTGCCGTTTGCACAAACCGTTTACCAGACCCTGCGTGTAAAGCATCACATATTTGAACCTGTATCGTGATATTGCACTTCACGTAGAACACGTGTAAGCACTTGTAGAACAAAATTGGTAAAAATTGAGATTATGACTAATCAAAATATTTCCAAAAGAGTACGATTTTATGCCACATTTTGATCATAATCTATTGCAAAATCTTCACCCATTTTATTTTTGAACTCATTCAAGAGTGAGAGAAATAGTAGCAAAGAATTCGCGTAATTGCTTATGGCGGTTGAATGTTTTCGGCTCCATCCAAGCATTCTTTCCACTCATTATCATCAGAAGCAATACCTATAGCATGTTATGTATGCTTCAACAAATGTGTTATGAACAACATCATCAAACGTTCTTAGCTCTAAAATCTTCAAACAACATAATACGATATATGTATTATTTCAATCTTCTTTTCATTCGGAACTAAAAATTACTCACTTCAACTAAACTGTTTTTCGCATTAAAAATGCATGATTTTGCAAAAATGAGTCACTTTTCTAATGACTCTCCTGAAAAGTCCGACATTGAGTTTTGCAAACCAAAAAAAAAGAAGTGTCATTTGAAAACAAAAAATACTCACTGCAGCTCAACTAATATTCAATTTAAAAGATGTTATTTAGCATAAAAATCAAAAAATTCTGCTTGTGATGCTCTTTATCTTTCTAGAATGACAGCATCTATACAACGCGAGCTATGCACGTTTATTGAAAAATGTTTGCAACTCAAACGGTTAATTAAATCAACAAAACTGTTATGATATGACTGATAAAGAATCATATTATATCATTATATCACACTTTCCCTTCTTAAGTTCATCCTTTCAATACAATTATTCAGTTTATATTTCATGAGAGCTCACTGAGCTGACGGAGCAAACATTTTTTTTTCTTAGTATTTGACAGCAAAACTGGGGAAATTCTCTGAGCCCTCAGAAATATAAACTGGACAAATATGTACATATATGTATATGAAAATTAAATTAAATTAAATGTTTGAAATTTTAAGCAAAAAAGCAATTTTTTTATGAATATTCAAAGTGCTCGGCAGTGTAAAATGGATACTGGATAAAATGGACCCAAAGTGTTTAATTTTACGATTCGCACACCTTCAGGACTAATAACTTTCCAACCATATAAAATTTATCGAAATCGGGTTATTACTTTTTGAGAAAATGGTACCACAAATTTTTTTTAAGGCTATTTATATATAGATTGTATATAAAAACATGGAAACTATGAGAGAAAAATGAAGAGAAGCATGAAATACGACATTGAAATTGGCTAAAATAACTCTTTTGACAGTTTGAGGTGGAAAAAAAGAATGCTATCTTAATTCTTGATTGAATATGATTGTATAGGAAAAAAAATTTAAAATCGTTGAAGCGGTTTCTTAAAAAATTAATTTTTATATATAAAATTCTTATAACATTTTTAAGAACAAATTTTGATATGCAAATCTAAAGTATATATTTATGTGCATATAAAAACAAAATTTTAAAAAAAATTGTCAACCCGTTTTTGAGATAATGCAATATTATTTAATCTTATCTGAAATTTGTATATAAAAAAAAATCATTTTAATCCGCTTAGCCAAAAACGAGAAAATTCAAAATAAAAAAATACGTTCCATGACAGGTACTATTAATAATTGCTAAGTGTGAAATTTTATAATTTTTGGTAGTAGATCGTACTATTTTTAGTATATTAAAAAAGTTTAATCAAAATCGTAGGAGTCGTTTTTAAGCAAAAAAATATTTTCCTTTGTGGTTTTTTAACTTTTGTATGGAAGGTACCGTTATTTTTTCATAAATGTAAATTTTTTTCTAAAAATTTTGTAGAGAATACTGAAAAACTCTTAAATATCGATTTCCAAAAAAATCGATCATGTCGTTTTCGAAATATTTGATATTCAAAAAAAAAAATTGAAACATTTTTTAAAAATCCAAAAAATATTTTTTCAAAAATTTTGGTACGCAAAACTGTTTATATTTTTTGGAAGCTTCTGTATAAAAAAAATAATTGAAATCGGTCATACCATTTTGAAGAAAATAAAAAATTTAAAAAATGGTTCTTTGGGAGGTACCATTAATAACCATTTTTGAAAAATGGTTTTCCACCCAAAGGAAGCGTTTACTAAAATAAATTTACTGAATTTTTTTTTAAGAAAAGTTGTCGAGCCGTTTTTGAGAAAAATACGGTTATGTAAAATTGTTAAAAAAAATTGTATGGCAAGTACCGTTATTTTAGGTTCTAAAAAAAAAATGAAAAAAGCATAATCACCAAGAACCACTATGTACCAAGTTTGAACAAAATCGATCAAGCCGTTTAGGCTGTAGACGAACAGACAGACAGACAGACAGTATTGTGCCACCCACTTTTTTGGTGTTCTCTATCATCGTAATATCATGTTTGATTGTTATCTAAAAATGTTTTTTTTTGCACGAATCCAAAACTTGCCTTATAGTACCTATAATCGCAAGTAAAAATGGCAAAAACTAAAAAAAACTTTTTTCATGTTCTATTTTTCCGTAAATGCCTGTAATTGTTAACTGTTCATTTAAATCAGTGTTTCCCAACTTACTTTGTTCTACGCCCCACTAAAAATTTTCCAAAATTCAAAAATTTGTAATGTTCACTAAAAACTTGAATAGTTAAAAACTAAGAGGGAATCTTCAGAAAAAAGTTCTCTTTAATCCAGCTATAAATTTTTCAGATGATCCACAATTACATTTATAGCGGTATCATTCACTACACATCACTTGAGCCAGTGTAACCTGTCAAAATTTGGTATGTAAATATGTTTAAGTTTGCCATATCAATAAAGGTAACGAAAGCAAATATCTTCGTTTTTGCTTCGACAAGAGTGGTTTTTCTTGAAGTTGCTTATTAAATGTTTCGAAGATATCGACTAAATAACTCAAAACCTCATTGCAATCGACCGTTAGCAAATTTTTTCCCGGTTTTTCACTTAAGATGATCAGAGAGCTCCACAAATCAAACAGTTTCGAGAGCCATCTGCTGACTTCAATTCCTCATGGTCTCGCAATTGTTCTTTACACAATTAGTGGACAAAACGTTCACAATTTGCACGAGACAAGATTTGACTTTTTAGAAATTAAATGAGTGCAAAAGTGAGATATTTTTTCTCCTGTGCATTCAATTAATTTATAAATCTAAAACGGCTTTAATGCATCAGAATGTTAAATTGCCCCCCTTATAAGTCAAATTGCCCCCCTGTGGGGCGTGGGCCCCACGTTGGGAAACACTGATTTAAATGAAGTGATGCAAAGTGGTAATTTCAATGTGATATATAATAAAAGAAATTTAATAAACGTTTTAGGTTCTATTTACTGAAATCTCAAGTGTTTAAACAATAATTTTACCTAAGAAATTGCTTACAATAACAATTTTAGGCAAAAAAACATCTTTTTTATTTATTTCGTTGAGCTCCAAACGTTAGTCATACGAATATTTTTTGTCATTTTTATTTTTATATTTTTTTTTTTTGTAATATTTAATTTAAATTTTCTCAATATTTTTCAGGTTATTTGAAAAATTATCTGAGTAAAAGTTGTAGGGATTTTATTTATGTACAAGTTTTATGCATAACTTTTTTCGATAGGAGGTCTAAAAAACCTTGTTTTCGCACCTTTTTTGGGAAATAACAGACACCCTAATATACAATGACTTTTATTGAAAAAAATGAAATTGCTTTCTTTCACTAATTATTTAATAACTTCTACATTTATCGTCCGATTTTGAAAAACTTTGACTCAAATCTTTGTTAAAAAAATTGTTTTTTACTGGAGTTCTTAAAAATTATTTTAAATAATTTTTTTTCTATCCATATGGAGCTTCCAAAAACTAGAAATTTTCAAAAATACTCGTTTTTCAAACTTTGAATGTCTGTAACTTATAAAATTTCAGTGCGACTTATACCGGCAGTACATCGTCGGAAGGACACAAATCAGATCATTCAGAAAACACACATTTTATGTAAATTAGCTAAGCCGTCACCGAGATTTATGGCAATATCTGAAAAAATAGCTGAGAAAATGATTTTTTCGCATATCTCGAAAAAGCTTTTTTGGAGAATAGAAATTCAGTGACCCAAAATTAGTCTAGAAAATATATACCATGACCCAACATTTTGAAACTAGTGTTATATCAATTTATATTGAACGGGCTTGAATGAACAACAACAACAACTTGTGTGTGCTACCAACAAGTATACAGGCTGGAGTTATAGCTATTTCACGAGTGCCACCTCGATCATCAGACTATGGTGCTTAGTCTGGTTACGCTAGTATTAAATTGAAGAACTCTTTGCCGTCATCTGTGAGCGAACCATAAACCTTGCGATTCAGAGGCCGATGTACTTTTTTTTGGAATTCGTTTTTATGTTCCATTTATCTTATAACTATCTTATAGCTAGACAAAAATTCAAAATTTGGTATCTTTTTCGTTTATTTTGACTAAACTAAATCTAATTGAAACTACTATAAAACTACTTAAATTTTTTGCAAACTAGAACAGCTATAGCAATCAATTTTTGAGTTTTCATAATTTTTTTTTTGCTCTTGTTGTTTTTTTTCTGCCACCCTGACTGTCTCTGCTTAAAACTAACTACCTAAACCTTTGTTTGTCGGCTATGACAGAAAAGCAAAAATCAAATTTTAGTTATCTGAAGAAACTAACTTAATTTCATGTTTCAACCACCAGAACTGGTTCTCCTGTTTTACCCTATCTTTTCGGTCCCGATCGAACACAATCCGTGCGAGTACTCCAAAGGAGTCGTCTGTCTACAGTTATACGGCTGATGTGGTATATTAGCGGAACCATTACACAGTGGTCCGTTCGTTGATTTTTGGCGACAAAAATCATTTCTCAAGCCAATTCTGGACGGAAGTTAATGAAATTTAGTACACTTAATGATTTGGCAATGCTGAATTTAGTGATATCACTTAAATTTTTCTACTTCAAACAGGGGCCTCACAATTTAGGTCAGAACTTGGTTCCAAATTTCAAAATTTCAAAAATTCAATTCAATTCAATTCAATTATTCAATTCAATTCAACTCAATTCAATTCAATTCAATTCAATTCAATTCAATTCAATTCAATTCAATTCAATTCAATTCAGCTACAGCTTCCCAGTTCAAATATTTGAGAGGACACTCCTGAGTGTCTGACATTTGGGAACGAACCCTATATTTAATATGAAATTAATGCAAATCCTACAAAAACCATATTCCTGAACATATACGCATCCTTAGGATTTTTTCCAGGGATTGGGATAATTATTTTCAAGAGGGGAACACGGCCAATCATGGAATCAGAAAGAAAAAAAGCAAGCATTTGCCAAAAGCCCGTAAAAACTGAAAATTTGGTGGTAGCCTAAAATTTTCCATTTTGGTATTTATCTTCCCCCCCTTGCCATCCTCTACGGGTGTCTATATTTGGATGTTTCAACTATAGACATGTCAATTCTACTATATTCATACATTTTAATGGAATGACCACAACATAACCTATTAAAACACTCAAAAAAGGAATAAAGAAGTCAAAATTTCTAAAAAATGTCTATATGGCTATTTAACTTAACTATACCTTACAGCTCAAACAAAAACCAAAGCTTATCTGGTACTGAGATTATGTTGATAACATTAATTTAAAAATTAAAGTTATTTAACTTCGCATCCATTCTTTGTTGCATGGAACATTTACCTTTTATCACTTTTGTTAATTCCCTCTGATATTTATCACAGATAAAAACAAATTGTGCAAATCTTTCCAATAAAATGTGATTTTAATTCCGCAATTCCTTTTTTTAGAAAATATCCTACATATCTAATCCTTTTTTATATCTGTAAAATCTCTCTTAATCCCTTTGATTCTTTGCAAACAATTTTTTTGTATACGTCCAATTAATTCCTTATATTCAAAAAAAAAAGACAGCAAAAAAAAAACACAAAAATCCTTCAAATCACCCAACAGAAATACACAATAATTTGTCCAATTTCATGTCATTAAACCCTTCTCAACCGTAAAGGACCTCTTCTCGAGATAACAAACAACCACCACACGCACACAATCATTTACACCAACACAACAAATCGTTATTGGGTTTTTAAAAATACATACATTTATACAATCATGAATATACAAAATAACAAAAATATATTTAGAAACATTTAAAACAACGTTGAAGGGCGGCATAGAAAAAAAACATACCTACCTCTTCCTACATATCTATAATTCCAAAAATCAACTCATTTAACCTTTTTGCCGATCCCGAGTTCTAATTATCGTAGTACAACAAGAGCAACACAAAAAAACAAGAAACATAAAATGATTCCAAACAAAATGTTAATCCGATATCCTTGTAAATCCTGGTGAAGAAGCAGAACATTAGGATCAGTGTTAGCTATGCCAAAGGCGTCCTAAGCCACAACACCAATTGATCTCTCTGGATAGGTACCTTCCGCCGCTGAATTGAGGATTTCGACGAAATTAAATGTAAATAGAAAACCAAGTATTTTGGGTATGGAAATAATCTCGAGATCTAATAAAAATGAAATAAATAAATTGCTGCTGCCCACATGCCCCCTTCTTTGCATTTTAAAGAGAATATAGGTCGGGATCACAACCCTCAGTACCTCCACATAGAAACATGGTTTTTGTATTATTTTTTTGTTTTCCTTGGTCCCAATTTCATCCCAACCCTCCAGCAATCGGTGTAATTACGCTAAATAAATTTTGTGTAATCCTTTTTTGATCCTAAACTTTATAAAACTTCACATAGAGACAGGGGGACGAAGAAGATACGAGTAGATACTATAAGGCTGGCTATATACATGTGTATGTAAATGCGAACGGTCCTAATTACAATCCCGACACGCAAGAGAAACAAAAAATATACCCAAGCTATCCTTCTTTTTTGCATTTTAATTTACATTTTGATTTTCTTTTTTGGAAGTCGAGGACTTGGTCGCTCGCACTCGCTATACCTATACTCTCTAGTTATGCTGATGCGGATTGCAGAGTGTGTATACAGGAGAGGCCAAGAAAATTTACTAACTCGAAAGCAAAAATGAATAGAAAAATACACAGAAGTGAACATTAAAACTTAAGGCATTTTCTGTTTAACCTTTTTTCTTCCATTTTCTTTGATAGGGAGGTAGAGTTTTTTTTCATTCTTTGTAGACTAAACAGAAACCTTTAAGAAAATATTTTCTCTATGGTTAAGGACTTTGTGTTTTCTTTCTTCACTCTCAGTCAAATTGAACATCAAAAAAATAAAAAAAAACATGAAAAGAAGAAAAGGATACAAAAGCATAAAAACGATTTGAAAAAAATTATCCTTATTCAGGATTTTTTTGTTTTTTTTTTTGTGTGTTCGTTCTCATTCTAAGGACAAACAACAAATTTTAAATCCTCGCTGCTTGGATTTTCTTGACTCACAAGGTCACAAGAAAACGTCCTTCTTTCGAACAACCACATACAAAAAAATTTCGAGCAGCAATGAAGCGAAGATTGACCCTTTTTTTGGCAACAACAAAATCACAGGTGTACTTGGAATATAGAACAAACAAATATTTAAAGCCAACGAGTCGTAATGGATATGCAAAGGATTAGAGGTAATGGCAAGGATAACGGTTTTTATTTGCATTGTTACAATTTAGAAAAAGCCGCTGAAGGATTTGCTTTCAGCGGCGGTATCTACTCTCATTTTTCTCCTTCGAAAAACAAAAAAATTAAAAAAAAGAAAGGATTTGAATAAGAGTGAAATAATTATAAGAACGGTTTTAAGGTCTTAATTAAAGGTCTACGACAAGATTATAGAGTGGTCAATTCAATGCTTCCAGCAGCAATAATAATTTGCATAAGAAATTCATCAAGACTGAAGAGGTAAATAGCTTTTGGTACGTCATGGAAATTATTGCAATAGGTATTGATAGCCCTTGAGCAAGCTTTTGGTTTGTTTTTATCTATACAATAATGAACCATTTCCATAGTGATATGGTGGGAATGGTAATCTTAGGTAATTTTAGACTTTCGGAGACTTATTCGGAGGAATTCATGCAATAAGGGTGATATGTAAAATACTCAAACTAGAGCCAAACCTGAATCACAACACCGTTACCCTCACAGACATCAAGTAGATCCAGTGGATAAAGTTGGCTTGTGCACCTCGGAGCCAGACCCAATTTTTGCAGCTTTTAGTAATTTTATGACAAATAAACAAAAAAGCTACAAGAATACTTTGATGTTATGTTATAGTTCTGCTTTTTCAAAAAAAAAAAGCAGGAAGATATAAGCTCTGGACTTTTGGCACCCATATAGGTATATGGGAAATTTGAAAAAGAAAATGCCAAATGAATTTTTTAAGTTCGTTTCAAATTTTCTACAAATAAGGTGCCAAAAATCACGGGTTACCTGGCGTGACCTTGAGACACTTTAAGCCTTGATTACATGTTATCTAGGGGTGACCAATTTCTAGGACTAGTTGACCTTTTCTGATCAATTAGATGGAGTTTTCTTCTTTGAAATTTCTCATAGGTATATGAGGTGCCAAAGGTCCAGGGCCCAGAAATTTCTTATAAAATTTTCCATTTTGATAAGAAATTTAATTTCGAACAAAAAGGTTTAAGCGTCAAATTGTCAAATTCAGCTTAGTTTCCAAGTTATACCAAACATATATGACGGTGTTCATACCAGCTTCACGTGAGGTGACTCATTTTGATGTCTCTTATTTGTATCTCACTCTCTGAAGTTTTAAATTTTTTTAAAATTTCTGCATCACCTCGCCATCTCTTTCCTTCCAATAAATAGGAATGAGATAAAAAGGAGAGACGTCAAAATGAATCGCCTCATGTGAAGCCATAGAAAAGTGGCCAGTGTGACAAACCTCTCAAAAACGCATGGGTGAACTTAGTAGCATTTTCGAATTTAAGCATGTTTATGGGCCGAACAAAAACTTGCACATAGTTGATCCTTTATACTCCCCTTTTTCCATAACCGGTCTTCCGGGTTTAGTGCCGAACCCCCAGCAAACGAAACAACTACAACGAATTTCTTTTGTACACCTTGTGATCAAAAAACCGTCAACCAAATTGACGGAAGACATGCGCTTACAGTATCTTTGATGTCCGAACGTTCCTAGGGGCAGAAATAGGCTCGGACCACTTCTTGATAGTATCGCAAGTAAAAGTAAGAAGATATCAACGACGATGACGCCACAACGCCGCGCAGATGCTGTGAAAAGATTTGATGGCGAAAAGTTAAGATCGCAAGATATCGCCAGATTTTTGCCAACCACGTCTCTCTTAAGACATTCTAAACAAGCCATCAAAAGTGCCACCAATGATGTCCTGGGTTTCACTAGGCAGCCACAGAGAAACACTTGGTTTGATGAAGAGTGGAGCTGTACGACCAAAAAAGGAGGGAGGAACCGCTGACTTCTCAGGAAAAAAAAAACAGAGATCATGAGAACCGAAAGGTTGAGTCTATTGGGGCAATGGTGATGTTCGTAAGTTCTAGCAAAGGTTGAAACGATCTACCCAACCTGTCTGGCAACCTGTCGAAATGAGAAAGGAAACATGGTAGTAGATTCACAGTTAGTGGTAAGGAACTGAATGGAACACTTTTCTAGGGAAAGCATTTCATTCAAATTCGACATTGATAGCCACCCGATCTTGGGAGTGCGGTTAGTGAATTCCAGGCTTAAATCATACAAGGCTACTGGTGTGGATGGGCTCCCAGTTGAACTATTCAAAGCAGTTGAAAATGACCTACAATTAGTAAGGAAAGTATAGCATGCAGCAACTCATCTGCAAAATTCGGTCTGCTCTGATCTGTTCCAACCTTCAGAGGAAAAATTCTCCTAAACTTCACTTACAAAATCTTGTAGGAAATACTGAGTGATCACCTGAAACTTTCGTCAACGATCTGATCGAGCCCTATTAGGGTGGTTTTTGACCAGGCAAGTCAACCATTGTCTTCGATCAAATATCCAGAATAAGACAGGTTTTTGAAAAAAAAACAGGAATTCTAGAACAAAACACACCAACTCTTTATCGATTTTAAAAGTGAGGATGCATTATACAGAACCATGTCTCATCTCGACATCCCTGCCAAACGAAGGACAAATCTCGCTGCTCCGTCAAATTCGATAAGAATACTACTGAACAGCTTGATGTTGAGAATGGTCTAATGCAGGGGACTCGTTATCATGTACTATTCAACATCGTTCTTATCATATGTCCGTTCAACTACTTGCACAATGCAGATCATATAGACATTATCAGCAAACTAAGTGAGCTGTGGTTAGGGCATGTGCTAATATTTATTCGGAGGTAAGGAAAATGGGTTTAGCTATCAATGAAGATAAGACCAAATGTATGCTTTCACCGAGAAAGGAATCTGAACATCATCAACTCGGGCCAAACGTCAGACGTTGGATAGATATAACTTCGAAGTTGTCAAGTACCTTGCCAATCAGGGATGCACTATTACCTCGCAAAACAACATCATCAGTGCGGAGATCAAACGAAGAATTACTCTTGCCAACCCCTGTTTTTTTAGGCTAAGTAGACATTAAGGTAGTAAAGCCCTCTCTCATAGAGCCAAGGAGACTTTAAATAAGATCCTAATTATTTCTGCCTTGGTGTTTGGAGCAAAAGCATGGAATCGGCTGGAAATTTGCTTGAGTGCTTTGAGGAAGATACTACGAGTGATTTTTGATCCATTATGTATCGGAGGAGTCTGAAGAATGAGATTCAACGATGAGCTCTACGGGCTATAGTTACAGCGACATCGATCTGATCTAAAATATTTGGTTGAAATTTCAACTTTCATTAGTAGAAGTGTGAAAAAAAATATATAGCTCCTTTAAAAATTAAAACTTTAGTAGGTATTTTCATTGTTTTTAATAATTTTTATTGAAATAGTTTTTTCTTTAATTGCTTTAAATATAAACATAAAAATATTTCAAGAAACTCAAGCTTACATCGCAAAACTGAAAGTAATAAAAACGACGCAGTCATCAAACGGAATACGACTTTATGAGCCTCCGACATTCCACCAATATCGTTTCACCTGCACAAAAAATCATCTTGCGCACAAAATTCATTAATGGAAGTTGTAAAATTGACTGTTCTTGAGCTAAAAACTATGCTCTATGAGATTTATCCGACAAATTAAAGGATCTTGCAACAAAAATGGTCGTCAATTCATTTTCACAAGAAATTTCATCATTAAAAGCAATAAACTCACGTCTCAACGAGAAATTAGCCAAAATGACTGACAGATGTGAGTTATTGGAGTCTCAAATAGAACTTTTCTCCCGAAAATCTAACGACAGTACTATAGTCGTGCACCTCCTTTTAGATGAGAACATAGATGCAGTCAAGTCAGCTAAACAGACCTGCAAAGGCCTTCTCAATTTAAAAGGTATAATGAAGTTATTCTTGTCAAAAGCACACGCAAAATACTGAACACAACAAAAAATAGACGGACGATTTTATTGGAACTCAACTCTACTGATTCAGTACAACAAATAATATCATAAACTCTAGTCAGCTGAAAGGAACTGGGATTAGTGTGCACCTGCACAGTGAACAATCACTCTTGTACCGAAAAAAAGGCAATCTCTGTTCTAGTCAAAAAATAAACTTCTCGCACTAAATTCAGCGACTAAAATCTTTTTAAAAGGAGACAGCAGCTATCTTAGATCATTTGAGTGTTTAATTCGCCCTGCCAGACTGTTTAAAAAACCCGTTTTTCACTTAGAATTTTGAATTTTTTAACCGGTCCGGTAGAGTGAATTATACCTACGCTCAAATGATCTCAGATTCCGTGATATGTGATCCGAGGAGCTTATCTAGGGAGGAGTGAAAACCAATTTCGGCTAACACGATTATCCTCGAAGTTGCATTCATATTTTTTTTGATGCACTATTTCTCGCAAAGGCCCCAGTTGTGGACTACAAGACTCACACCCGAAATCTGCGGTCTATATTGATTATGTTACAGACAAAATCTTGAATGTGATAAGATCCTCCGCTTACAGGAAGCTGTGAGTTACAAACGTTTCATTACGCCTTACCCAACCTAATAGTCAACGAGCTTGAATCACCAATTATGTTTGACAAGCTGGAAATCGCTCTCTTAAAATTGAAGAACAATAAAACCTCGGGAATTGATGGTATAGGTACCTATGGAATTTTTTCAAAAACTCTAGCTGGGGATTCAAACAGTATCTGTTGTCATTCTAGAATTACTTGTTTGAGAATTCTTGCGTTCCTCAAAGCTTTAATAAAGCCGTTTGTGTTTTCATTTTCAAAAAAGGAGATACGAGTCTGCCTGAGAATTACAGAGGTATATCAATACTTAACTCAATTAGGAAGGTTTTCGCTACAATTTTGTATATGAGACTTTCAAACTGGGTAGAATCAAATCAACGTTTAAGCATCTTTCAAGCAATTTTCGTGCTTGATTTTCGACTGTGGATCACGTATTTGCAATGTCAAGCATTGCTTCTAAATACACTCAAAGAAAAAGAAAACTTTATACTTGCTTTGTTGATTTCAAAGCCGCCCTTGCGACACTGTCAACCGACAAGCTTTGATATACAAAATGGCTTCCCTTCGTATATCTAGAAAATTCCTGTCTATATATGAAAACTTTTTATCTGGAACCAAAGCGACAGGAAGGGATGGGTCAGAGAAGTCGAAACAACGGTTTGAAACAACTGCTGGCGTTCTTCAGGGATGTATTTTAAGCCCAATAGTCTTTGTTCTTTTTATTGATGACATCTGTGATAGCTTGCCTGGGGGTGTCAGTATTTCAGAGATTTTGGTTAAAGTACCACTCTATGCGGATCACCTTGTCATGTTAGCCGATAATCCTTCTTCTCTTTAACTTCAAATTTACAGGCTTCAGAGGTACTGCAACAGATGGGATCTGAAGATTAATGCATTAAAACCCAAAATAATGGTGTTTGAATCCCGGAAATGCAAGAGGTTGAGAGAAGAATGTTGGTTTTTGGATGTTGATGTCCCCAAATACAAGCTTTGCAAAGCATGTTTAAGAAAAGAGTAAGAAAGCCAAAAATGCACTGAGCATTATGTGGCCAAATTTCTTTGGGAATCAAAATGTTGATTTGAGGTCGAAGCATCGTATTTTTGAATCCACAATTCTTGTATGGTGTTCAAGAATTTGTTTATTTATTTGAATTTGAACTGATTCAAAGGTTTTTCTTCAAACGTCTATTTCGTCTACCCAACTCTACTCCAACTTACGCTATCAACGTTGGGTCAGGTATTACTCCAATGTATATAAGATGCTTAAAAGCCAATTCCGATTTTTTGATTAAAACAATGAAAAAACCCGGTGTAAGTCTCCAAAAATCTGTTATGACTAACCCTTTGCGTTCACAATCTTCACCGTTCAAAGAATGGAATTCGCTTGTGAGATCTCATGGACTCCGATTGGATCTAACTGAATCGAATGTGGATTTTTGGCATGAGTTGTTTGCGAATGTCATAGCCAAGGAAGAACAACAAATCGATCAAAGAAAACCAGAATAACATACAGAGATCTTAATCACCGCCTTGAATCGGCTAACTATTTCAAAATCGAAATGCCTGTAAAAGCTATTAGCAAGAGCAAGGGCAGAAATCCTTATAGTTTAAATTACGTTCATCGTTCAGACCTGCCACTCTTATGCAACTTTTGTAACAGCGTGATGATGTTTACCATTTTATAGCCATTTGTCCAATCTTACAGGAGTTTCGAAGTCTTTATTTAAATAAATAATTTAAATAAATGTTTGAAAATTCTTAAAGTATATATCTACCAATTTTTTTTTAATTTAATTTTATAAATACATATGATAAATGTCAATAACTGGCAGACGGCAACTAGCCATGTCCACAGATTCCTTGCAAACCTATTGTTGTAACGTATATATAGTGGTTGAGATGGCTGGGAAATGTGGAGCGCAGGGACAGCATCACACCAGCCTGACTTATCTTCGAATCCAACTCTGGTTTACGAAGCAGAGAAAGAGCGGTGTTCACAGATGGTTAACCAACTTGCTTTGAGTAATTGGAGGAAAGCTAGGGACAGAGATGGCTGGAGGTGCTTGATGATTGAGGCCGTAGCCCACCCTGGGTTGTGAGAAGTCAAAAGATATTTCTTGCAGTCAAAGAATAACAAAGTTGTTTTTTTTTATTAATTTCTACAATGGTTACTCAAATATTTATACTCATTAATTCTATTTTACGATTAGGCACTTTTACAGTTATTAATACAATCAGTCATAGAAAATATGTACATAACATACTCTATGAAAAAATGGTTCTCCTACGGGTGCTTGAAGTAGACAACAACAAAAAAAAGTACAAATTTATTTTTAACTGAATTGTATTTTGAGTTGAAACTCGTTAAAAACGAACTTTCAATAAGTACCCGTACAACATTGATAAAGGGCACAAATTAAATCAGTGCACTCTTGAGGAAATCATCATTCTACCTTTTCACTCAAAGGAAAAACTCTAAATTCAATGAACGACGAAACAAAAATTTTATTAAACAAGTACATATACACACAACAACAAAAAAAAAATTATTATCCCTAACAAACACGACAACGATGCGATGGTTCCAAAAGATACACGTAACCAACCATTTTTCAGTGTGTAACAGGTATCGCACAGAGAGGAATCTCAACCACATGCCATCGTTCGGAAAAAAAATGTCCTCGTTGGATGCCTCACGTCATTTGACGTGTATCAAAGTATCCACTCTCTTGAATTTGCAGTCATTCATGGATCAGCCACAGCAGCTTCGTTCGAGGAAGAAATTGATTCAATTTTCATTCCCGAGCTCCATTATTGGAAATAATAATTTTTTTTTCTTTTTTTTCGTTTGAGAGCGAATTTTTATTAAATTTTGTTCTTCTTTTTTTACCTGAACATCATACTAACATTGGTTTTCCTATGTTATTGATATAAATAAATAAAAATAACGCACATGAACTAAACCTTCTCAAAATGAAATAAAAAATTAAATTGAAAAAAAAAATGTGTGTACACTGTGGCGTATGTGGAACATAGATAACAGATATTCCCTATCAAAGCCGGTTCGATATCAAAAATGGACCGGCAGGTTATCCCCATACGGAACAAACTTTATCACCTTCCTTCACTTTGACTTCTACATAATTTTTTGCGTCCTCATTGGAAAGTTGTTATTTGATGCTTGGTGTAGTCACAAAAACCACTGACTTCCATGACTCGCTAGATATGACATATCCCTCCGGATCAAAACTTTGGTGTATCTGTGTATAAGGGGATTTGGAGAGTGGGGGTAGTGGTGTGAAAAAACAGGAGCGCGTTGCGATGGGAAGAATTAAATGAAAGGCAATAAATTTTGTTATGAAATACTCCTGGTATCCACTTGATTGGAAACTCGATATCGTACTCCAACGATGACGATGAGAGCAAGGCAATAAAAAATAAAAAAAAAACTTTTCTGTCAGAATGTACACACATTTTTATGACGGTGTAAAAAAACACGAACAAAAAATGTCCTGTTTGACAGGATATAAAACTTTTTTGACAGTTTGCACTCAGAATTCCAATTTTGTTCTTTTGCAGCTTTGCCTGATTCAATCAACCCTCTATAGCCCCCCGACCATACTCTCTTGTGTGCTTGAACAAAAAGGACGTTTTGTGAAATGAATGGATTCTTTGCATTGCCGTCAGTAGATACTAGGCTGATAATGTCCTGCAAGCATTATAGATAAAATTGTAACTTTATACTGTAGGTACATGGTACATCCATAATATCCAATCACGATTGTATACATACACATAAGACAGTCACTTTTAAAATGTTTTTGAATGCACAGTCGCTCTTTATGTGAATTAAATAAAATTTATCACCGATAAAAATAGGTACGAAGTAATTGTTTTGCTTTGGCAAACCGATGTTTTGTTTTTAAGTTTTAATTTAGGAGACGAAATAAAGTTGAAATGTGGATAGATACCTTGATTTTATAAATTACTAGCTGACCCGAGGAACTTCGTACCTTTGTGTCCCTTTCAAAAGTCGACCCTCTCTAATGAAAGAATGTAACATATTGATTTCAACGCAGTAAACATAACAGATATCCCTACCAGGGAACTCTGGAGTAAAAATGGGTCATAAATGCAAAACATGTTTCGGTCTTTACTGATGATTCCAAAACCTTGGAGGGGTTTGGGTCAGGCATCTACTCAGGTTACCCTATAAGGATCTATGAAGCTTCCAAATTGTTCCGGTGTATTCCAATGGGAAGTTCTGGGAGTTTTCGAAACCGCGAAACATCTTGCCTCATTCGAAATAGCCAACAGTAACATTGATATCTTCATAGATAGCCAGGCGGCAATTAAAGACATCTCCTCAATCACCATAAAGTCCACACTGGTCGAAAAATTACCGAAATGAGTTAAGAGCACTCAACGCAACGAACATAGTAACCCTAAGATGAGTCCCAGGACAAAGGGATATTCAAGAAAAAAAGAGAATGAACCAAAGTTTCTTAGAAGCTACAAATATCAGATGGTTGGTTCAAGGAAAATATGGCCAAATATTTCGAGGAAAAAAACTTAATACTTACTCAAGTTAAACAGGCCTCAATTATCACTCACGGTTGGCGTCTCAACGGGCCACAATTTATGTGGAGGGTGTCAAGAAAAAGAGGTAAAGGAGGACTCACGTCAGTTCCTGTGTGAATGCCCCAGCCAAGCTAGAACCAGAAAAGCATCCCTAGGTGAATACATTTTTGACGAACAGGGGAACATCTCTGTCTTGCCATTAAAGAACATCCTAAAATTCATTCAGAGCTCAGGATGGTTCAGGGAGGCCCCCCACATCTTAAACTTTCCTTACTCCTCTTGACCCTCTCCATTCCCTTCCTACATACCTACCTACCTACACCCTGGGGAGCCCATTGGATCCACTGAGATTTGAGTGAGATGATGCGGCTTGCCGTATTATCACCCCTTTTAACCTAACATTACCTTACCTAACGGAGGTAGATCTTTTGGTATAAAATTGAGTTCGATGCATTTTATTAAAAGACGGCTTTCAGACACCATCCGTTCAATTTTTCGTGCAAAAAGCAATGCAATTTGTGATTAAGGCCACACTCTTGCAACGGCCTTGTGTAGCGAGTATCGCAACGCGTCGGTCGGAATTACTGGAATTCTTAGAATGAGAACTTCAACGGCCATGAACTTGCCTTTGAGGACGTTGTTCAACAGTTTCGGATGGTTCAGGGTCCTCAGCGTTATGATGACAGACCCGACTTTAAGTTCCAAAATGTGGGGCTCTGGACCTTTGGCACCTCATATGAGGGAAATTTGATAAAAAAATGTCATCTTATTGGTCAGTAATTGGTCAGAAAAGGTCAAGTGGTCCCAGAAATTGGTCAGCCCTAGATAACTTTTAATCAAAGCTTAAACTTTCTCAAGTTCAAGTGGTCCCAGAAATTGGTCAGACCTAGATAACTTGTAATAAAGGCTTAAACTTTCTCAAGGTTGTTCAAGGTCACGCACGATTTTTGGCACCTCATTTATGGGAAATTTACAAAAAATGTATACCATCTGAAAGATTTCTAGATCGTGATAAAGGGTCAACTATTTTCAGTAATTGGTCGGCCATAGATTTTTTTCTATGAATTTTTGAAGTTCGTTTCAATGTCCCCAAAAAAAACTTTTGGCACCTCATATGGGTCGTTAAAAAAAAGTATGCAATTTGAAAGGCCTCTTCACGGTTGTAAAAGGTTAGCTAATTTCAGTAATTGTTCAGCCATAGATTTTTTTTAATTAATGTTTAATGAGTTAAAAACAAAACTTTCAAGGTCGAAACGATTTTTGGCATCTCATTTTAGGGAAATTTGCAAAAATTTAATGCCATCAGAAAGGCCCTGAGAACTATATAGAAAGTCAGCTAGTTTTAGTAATTGGTCAGCCATAGTTTTTTTTTAATGAATTTTTATGTTATTGTTCAAGGTCCCACGCGCGATTTTTGGAACCACATTTATGGGAAATTTACAAAAATTTAATAGCACCTAAAAGGCCCTAAGATCTTAAGGTAAGCTAGTTTTAGAGTTGGTCACCTAAAGATTATTTTATACGATTTTTTTAATTTTTTTTTTCAAGGTCATGAACGATTCATGACCTTGAAAAAAAATACTTTAAAAAATCGTTAAAATGAATCTATAGCTGAAACTGGCTGACCTTTTATATAGATCTTAGGGCCTTTCAGCTGTTATTAAATTTTTTGTAAATTTCCCATAAATGAGGCGCTATGACCTTGAAATTTTTAAAAATTCGTTAAAAAATCTATACCTGACCAATTACTGAAACTAGCTGATCTTTAACAACCATAAAGCGGCCTTTAAAATTGCATACTTTTTTTTTAAATAACCCAAATGAAATGCCAAAAGTTTTTTTTGTGACCTTGAAACGAACTTCAAAAATTCATAGAAAAAATCTATGGCTGATCAATAACTGAAAATAATTGACCTTTTATCACGATCTAAAAAATCTCTCGGATGGTATTTTTTTTTGCAAATTTCCCATAAATGAGTTACCAAAAATCGCGCGTGACCTTGAACAACCTTGAGAAAGTTTAAGCCTTTATTACAAGTTATCTAGGTCTGACCAGTTTCTGGGACCACTTGAACTTTTTTGACCAATTAGATAAAATTTTTTTTATCAAATTTCCTTCATATGAGGTGCCAAAGATCCATAGCCTTTGAAAACATCAGGCCAACGTCAAATGATTGTCATTTTTTGACGAGAATATTTGTTGATATTGTCAAATATAGCAATCGTTTTGTTTGCACAAAATCATTTTTATCAAAGTCGTTTCATTTTCTTGCGAACGCATTTCATGTTTACGATAACGTCCTCTGTCTTCTCAATATTTGTTTTGTCAACTCGATTTTTGACTGTAGAACTGCACCGCAGATTATGTTTTCGAGCATGTGACTTTAGCAAACTACATTATCGAACACAATACTTAGGGGAGAGGGGGCATCCTAGGACACTTTATACAAAAAACAACCTGGAACACTCATATATCACAATATAAAATTTATTCTTGAGTGACGTTGTTCTTTGGTATTTTTGTTTGGAAAAAGATGCCCTTTTATACTTTAGTTTGTATTTTATGCATTGTACATGTATATTTTTCTATTTAAAAAAACTGTTATAAGTGTCCAAATCTGCCCCCCTAGGGCGATAGCTTTGGACAGCCCTGGGGTAGTTTTGGACATGCTTTGGAAAACGCATTTAATCAAGTTTTATTCCTTATTAAATAATAATAAATTATTTCAAAGCATAACTTTAGTTAAAATAAATCGAAGGAGATTGTCTTTCTCTAATGCCTTAGCCCTTAGCGTACTAGAAAGGAAGAATATTTACTTGAAGATAAACCAGGCCATAATTCATATTCGAAGATTTGATGAAATAAACGTCTATATATTCTTCGGAGGTGCTAAATACTTCGGCGATATCTATTTGAGGAAGAATTGCCACTGTAACATTGTGATTAAGCATTAAAAAGTATTTGTTTTGATACTTTTTTGGCCGTTGTCCTAAGCTGCCCCTATCCTAAACTACCCCCTCTCCCCTATGCAGTAAAACTTGTATTTGCCTTTTCGGACAGAAAACTTTTGCAGTTTGCGTTTGAGAACATTCTGCAAATGCATTTTCGACGCAAGGTCATTGGTCAAATTATTTTGTCCCAGCTAAAAAAAGAGGCTAAGACTTTCACTTGAACTCAAACTTCATGTAAGGGAATAGGAACATACCGATGCGCCGTTATGCTTTGGATCCGCGCCTGGCTACAACAATGTAGCGGTCCGAGTCTACGTTTGCTCCTCGGAACGTTCGGACATCCTTATTGAGGAGGTGCTGCCTTGCGTCGATTACAATGTGGCCAATCTGTTTTCTTTCAGAATTTCCATATCTTACTTACAATTTTTAGAAGTCTTTGCCTCTTAAACATAAAAGCAAATAAGTGCGATCCAGTCGTTCATTTTATTTAAAATAATAAAGATTGTCATTAAATTTGGATTTAATTCCCATACATAATGTATCTATTTAGTAGAATCCTGTGCATTTTTTTTTTTGATAAAAACTTACAACAAAACTCACCACACCACATTATCAATCAAAATTTCAAATTCCTAAACCAAAAACTTGAAAGTGTTAAGATCAACAAATCACAAGAATCATTCAATGTTGTCAGTGTATGTGTAGTACTGTTAACCTCTTGCGGTGTCATCTGCCACGTGTTAGAATCATGCAGTGACAGAAATCATGTCACTGACATACACATGATCAAATTTTCGTCCTCAATGCGTGAAAGGAGGTATAACTTCAAAAATATCCACATATGGATTGAACGAACCTGCTCTTCTGGTTTAAGGCTCTTCTAACGTGGCAAGGGATTGAAAATATAAAAGTGTTAATCTTGTTTCTGTCTAACTATTCATACATCTTCTTCTAACCACGTTTACGCTCGTAACTTTGAACTACAAGAGAGAGTAATTCCATGCAATAAAATAAAATAATTTATTTTCAAAATCATTACTTAAGCTTTATCACACTAAAAATGCATCCATTTTCCCGCCTTCCATTTAAAAGTTACTACAGAGAGTAGATTGACTTATTGATCGATGATGATAACACCGATTTTCACTAAAATTCCATAATATGGAAAACATGTCGTTTCGATATGGTCGTATATCTATGACATGTGATGTGCTTGTTCATATCCTCTTCCGGAGGACATCAATGTGCAAAAAGTGCCTCAAGGCCGGAAAGTTGACTTTTGTGTCAGGGATTTTATTCGATTTTCTTTTTGCCCAACAAAAACCTCTAACTGATGTGTTTTTGCTTCCATAGTTTTATGGGTTCTCTATACTGGAATGCACATTGCGGTCAGATGGTCATACATTTGCTTTTTATTTGGTAAATAGTGACAGTAGTTGTGATATATTGAGTTCTTTAAATCTAGATGGGGTAGTGAAATTATTATTATAGCTGTAGATATAAACCTAAGCAATGCAGTTTTTCAATAAAAACAAAAACTTGTATTCTATTTTGAGAGCTAAAAGCTATAAAGGACCGATTCGCTCTATAGTGAAGCATTGAAGGTTTACATGGTTTCGTGATTTATTCGTGTTTAGTTAATATTAGTTAATTTAAGACACATTTTATCCATCGCACGCGTGATATTTAATACCAAAAAAAGTAGGTTCTAACCTATGCGGGATTTTGGCATTCGGGATTCCGTCATTCGGAATTCTGTATTTCGGGATTCTGTATTTCGGGATTTTAGCAATTCCAGATTTTGTCCATTTCAGATTTTGTCATTCACAATTTTGGAATTTGGTATTTTTTGCTATTCGGGATTTTGGCATTTGAGATTTCATACCCAACCCATTTCAAGTGCAGTATTACTAGAATAGTATTACACAATTTGTCTGACATTTATTTGAATTTAGTTACAAAAGGTTGAGACTATTCTAAAACATGCATCTGATCTCTATTAATGCTTGCGGTTGCATCCTCAACCATTACAATCCAATAGCTCAAATTAATTTGGACATCGTCTGCATACATGTGAGTTTTACAATATTTGAGTATCAAAAGGGCGATTCCATTATCGCGGGTGCAACATTTAGACTCACTTTGAGTATATTTATAGTAAAATGCAAACTTATTTTAATGAAATTATTACTTGATGGGTATCATTTTGACCTATTAATTTTGGGTTCATTTATATAATTTAAATGAAATAAATAGATTTTCGGAAAAAAGGTTTCAAAGTGCGATCGCGGGTGCAACGAATTTGGCCCACCTTTCTGGATCATAGTACGAAAAACCCAAAAGTCTGTTAATTGAGAAACATTTATTATATTATTCTTACATTTTATTGAACAACGTATATCCAAACAACTAAATAAATAAAAATAAAGTTAGAAAACAATATTAAATAACGAATTTTTCGATCTTAAAGTAATCGCGGGTGCAACATCAAATTATCGCGGGTGCAACGCGTCTAACTTTAATGAATATTTATAGAAAACAAATGATATAACGGAACTGGATTAGAGATTAAGTGACAAATTATGCTAGTTAGAACACTTTTCTATTAATTGTTACCAAGTTTTTATCAAATATGTCAATATTTTTCGAAAATACTGGGAATATATTATTGCCATCAATGATTTTTTTCTGGTGTTTACAATTTTACGATAATGTCTTCAATTGGCATCATAAAATGTGATCTTATAACTCCTTCTTCAATCATATCGTTTAGACACAACCCTACGTAACAATAAAGTGTTATTTTTCTGCCGAACTTGCAGGGTACTGTAAGAGAACATAGATACAAACCCGCGCAAATATCTTTTGGCAAGAATATTGCAAGGAAAATAGAACAGGTTTCAAGGCATGCCTCTGCTGGTAATATAAGAAGTTCAAGAGAGGTTGTTGGAGATTAATCTTCTGAATCACTAAAAACTTCGGAATAGCGCAGTTTTTGTTTTTTTTTTTTAATGAGGAGGGATTGGCCCGATATATGTACGTATGAAGAAGGAGCAGATATACATATATCAGAAAACAGAATTTCTTTGTGCACTGATCGTATATAAGTGGCTTTAAATCATCATCATCCATAAAACAATCTGTTTCGATGATGGTAGATTTCAAAATATCTGTGCTCTTGAAACGAGGCAGTAAGGTTCATGTCACAACTATGTTGGATCCGTCTTGTGATTTAAAAAAATGTTTGATTGAAAACCCAGTATGTTTTTCAATCGTTTCCATTTATCAACTAACACGTCTTTCCCTTCTTCAATTTACTGTTCAGAAAAAAGTTTCAATTAGATGTTTTTTGAGAGATTTCGTGTCAGGTTGTGAAATTCCTTGTTTCCGTGCCATTAAACTTATATTTTTATAAAAAGGAACAAAATATTATATTAAAATGTTAAAAAAAATCAACCTTGAACAACAAAAATTATAATTCAAGGCAAATTTTAAAATAAAATATAATACATCACTCAATAATGGTAGTTGTCAGTAAGTTGCACCCGCGATTCTAATTTCACGATCGCGGGTGCAACCAATTTGAGTCAATGTTTTTTCAAAGTTCAATTTACAATTTACTCCTGATACGACATATTTAATTTTGTTTTTGTTTTTTTTCTAACTTTCACAAAGTTTCAAAACGAAAGCACCTTATTTTTGTGAAAAAAACAAACTTTTATATCTTTTTTATCGCGGGTGCAACAATCTTACAATGTCTTTTTGCGATAAATAATACTAAGAAAATAATAACAAATATTTCAATATTTTTGGACAAACGAATAAATCACATTTATGACCTTAAGTCTTACAAGTGAATCATTACCTCAAACTGTCGGTAATATCTATTTTGCGCTTTTTTTAACAGTCATGTTAATTGCAGTTTGCACCGACCTTTCGTATGATAGTTTTGCGAAGCGTAAAAAAATGTTTTCTTTAAATTTGGTGAACAATAATTTTTTTGTTGATAAATAGAGTCCTTCTACTATGCATCGTTATCAAAAAAAGTAAAAAATATTGTATTTTAAAAATGTATGCCGAAAATCGTCTCCAGCGGAATCGCCCAAAAGTAGATCGTTGTTAGGGTAAAGAGAAGTGGACCTTAGATTGATCGTTGTGGAACACCTGCATACGTTGATAAGATTTCATTATTTACAAGAACTGCTTCAAGCTTGAGTTCTTCCAGTTAAGTATTCCTGAATGAGAGAAAGATCTTGCGCATTTGGTAAAGTGTTTATGGGCAAAAACTTTGAACGGATCAGCTATTTCAGAGGTAACTATGATTGTAGGTATGTATGTATGTATGTTTGCATTACCTCTAAAAACAGAAATATTCGTTTAGCCGTTCGGACTCAGCAAAAACTGTAGGTCCCCTCCATTCCTGCCAACAACACCCACACACAGAATGGTTGAGAGTTGTAAGTCACTAGGCCCTGGTTCTCCACGAGCTGTTGCCGCAACAGCTCGTGGATTTTATTTATTAATGAATGTATGTATGTTTGTATTCTATGTGAGTTCATTTTTGCTGTGTAACAGTATGGGTAAAGGTACCTAAAGGTATACGTATTTGTTTTTTGTCTTAGGTTAGGTTAGGTTAACAGGGGCGTGCACAGCACAGAGGCTGTTGCGTACACGGGGGCCTATTGGTCCATTGTGATCCCCTTATAAAAGAAGGCAGAGATGCACCCAAACTAATGGTTCACATAGACTGGTTCGTTTGCGAACCAGCCTGTGCTTTCTATGAATTTTCTTATGTTTGCCATTGAGACCTGCGCTAGATCTTCCAGTTCTTCAAAAAACCTGTTTCCAAAATAACGGAGTCCATTTGTTTGGAGGTTTGGACAATCACAGAGCAGGTGTTTAATGGTTTCTATTTCATCTACGTCCTGAAAGCTCCTGCAGAAATCGGGTGCAAATACACCTAGTCTGATGGCCATTGTGCCAATAGCGCAATGGCCCGTTAGTACACCTATCAAGATTCTAATATTCTTTTTACTCAGTGATAAAATATACTGAAATTCCTTTTCATTAATTCTAGGCCATAAACTTCTAGAGATAACACAGTCGTTCCTAGTCCTCCAGGATTTATTGATTTGCTCTTTTGTTATTAGGTCTATTTTCGGTCTAATCACGCCGATCGGGATGTTTAGTCCCATATCTAATTGGCTATACTACTGTTTCTATGGTACTGACCCTTTCCTTGCCAGTTATTCATCTGCTATATCGTTCCCTTCTATATCGCTATGTCCAGGAACCCAGCAGAGTTTGACTCGGTTAGTGTCACAAATATCATTCAGTTTACCTCGGCATTTTGCTACAGTTTTGGATCTTATAGTCTCACTGGCTAAAGCTTTGATAGCAGGTTGGCTGTCCACGAAAAATGTGATCTCCGACGAGTTCAGTTTCTTCGTTTGTACCATTTCTGCCGCTTTTTCAATAGCGTAAATCTCAGTCTGAAAGACACTACACTCATCTGGGAGTTTATACGAATATCTAATATTCAGAGCTTCACAAAGCACCCCAGCTCCCGTTCCTTCTTCCATTTTAGACCCATCGGTGTAGAATGAGATACCCTGTTCCCTGGTTAGTGAGTTGGGTTCCCAGCCATGCCTTTGGGGTATTAAAATAGAGAAATGTTTATTGAAATCTATAAAAGGTGGTATGTAGTCAGTCGTCACACCAAGTGCGGCCACTGTGTCATACCTCTGGAGGATAGACCCATGACCATAGGTGCTTTGCTTCCAAGAGCCCAGTTCTTTGAGTCGAAGTGCGCTCTTGGCTGCTGTGCATCTTATGTACTCGTCAAGTGCCGGAAGATTTAAAATAATTTCCAACCCTGCTTGTGGCGTACACCTCTGAGCCCCCGTTATTCCTATACAGGCTAGTCTCTGTACCTTGTTCAGGTTTTTGAGATAGCTTACTTTTTCAACAGCCTTCCACCAAACGATAGAAACATAGGTTAGTATGGGACGAACAATCGCCGTGTACATCCACTGGATGACGTGCGGTCGCATACCCCACCGTGTACCGAAGGTTTTCTTGCATGTATAGAAAGCGCATAGTGCTCTTTTCATTCTTTCCTATGTGTTCTGTTTCCATGTTAGCTCGGAATCAAGGATTACTCCAAGATATTTAGCTTCTTTGGAAAGTTTCAAAGGAATGTCATTAAGCCTCGGAGGAGTAAAGTCCTCTAATTTCTTTTTATTCGTGAACAAAACTAGCCCAGTTTTTGAAGGGTTAACCAACCCCAAGACCGTTTTGTACTGCCCACGAAGATAGTTCTTTGAGTGCGGATTCCATAATATCTTTGATGGTGGTAAGATACTTACCCGATATCAAAATGACTATGTCGTCTGCATAGGCCACGATTTTAATGCCCTGATTCCTAAATCTTGTAAGAATTTTTTTAACAACGAGGACCCAAAGAAGAGGTGAAATCACCCCTCCTTATGGAGTACCTCTTGTTACTGTTTTCGCAACAATCGTATCTCCAAGTTGCGAGCTTATGATTCTACCACTGAGCATGGTATAAATCCAGTCCACAATGGCAGACTCAACCCCAACCTCTTCCAGAGCAGATTTAATGGACTCCGTTTTTACGTTGTGAAACACTCCTTCAATGTCCAAAAATGCTGCAAAGGTGTGTTCTTTGTGTTCGAGACTTTTCTCAATTTGTAAAACGACTTCGTGCAACGCAGTCTCCACTGACTTACCTTTGAGATAAGCGTGTTGGTAGCTGCACAAAATGTTTGGATTAAGAAGGTCCCTGACATGCAGATCAATAATTCTCTCAGGTGTCTTGAGGAGAAAGGAAGAGAGGCTTATAGGTCTATAATCCTTTGCAGTCGAGTGTGTCGGTTTTCCAGCCTTTGGAATAAAGACAACTTTAACCTTTCTCCAGCTAGTAGGGACGTATCTAAGTTTGACGCAACTTTTGAAGATTTCCCTAAGCCAGGGGGTGATTATCTGTAGAGCGTGTTGAAGAAATGCCGGAATAATCTTGTCTGGTCCAGCTGATTTATAGGGTTTGAACGAGTTTATAGCCCACATAATCTTCTGCTCTGTGATAACCTGTTCCAATTCTGGTGTTGATTGTAAAATTTCTAAGGAGTCTGGTTGTGAATAACCTGAGATCTCAGGACTCTTACACCCAGGGAAATGTGTTTCCATAAAGAGTTCAAGTGTTTCTTGGCTCGAATTCGACTATGATCCATCGGGATGCTTAATGTATCCTGGATTCGTGGGGTTAAAGGTAAGAACCTTTCGAAGTCTTGCTGCCTCACTTGTGTTCTCAATGGATGCACAGTGCCTAGCCCATGAATCTTTCTTGGCCCTTCTTAACTCTTTGGTGTATAAGTTAAGTTTGGCTCTGTATGAAATCCAGTCTATCTCTAATTTGCTCAGCTTAGCTACATTGAAAAGTTTTCTGACCCCTGTTCTTCGTTTCTTAAGTTCACTGTTCCACCATGGTGGGTTAGTGGGTTTAATGTTACGAGATAAAGGGCAGTTTTTTTCCAAGGCCGTTCTCATTTTACTAGTTAGGTTATTTTTTTCGTCGATTCCTCCCTACCCATGAGGCACAATCGTCATTTTGAGGTAGTTTTTTTAATCAATTGTACAGAAATCATTACGAATAGCACAATTAATAATATTACTTTAAGAATGCTTAAAGAAGTATTAAAGAACAACAAAAATTATGATTTAATTCCTTAAAAAAATATAGAAGCATTAAAGAAGTATTAAAGAAACAAAAAAAATTGATAAGGTATTTGAGAATATTTAAAGAAGAAGTAAATATGTATATCAATTTAAAGTCTTGAAGAAAATACCAATTAAAGATGAAATAAAGATTAAATAAAGAAGCCATAAGTTGGCATACCAATTAAAGACCAACAAATATGAATTACGAAATCATTACGATTCCGAAATGATACTTTATTTTGCAAGTTGTGTAGTTATTTTCGAGCTAAAGCGCTAGTTATTTATTTATTTATTTATTTGTTAACAGTTGGTTTGAAAACAGAAACCTCAAAAAAAAATATGATACCATGTTATTTACTCATCTGTCTTGAATAAGGAAATGGATTTTATAATTCATCTATCCTTAAATTTCAATTAAAACTCTATCAAATTAACATAATCAAGTATAAATCAGGTCGCACATCAATTCAAAACACCTGTTTCTAACATCTAACCTGGTTTCTTTCAACTCCACCATACCTACACAATTTTGGAAAAAAAAAAACATTTAAAACAAAAAAGTAGTTTGTCTGCAGCAGCTCAAATTTCAAAATGAGGTTTACAAACAATATTTACCATAACCCGTCATCCATTTATGTGCAAATGCTTCTATGAAAGTAGATTAAGCAACCATGTTGTGTTTATATGGCTTCTATAGGTTTACAGACAGATAGATGCAGCTATCATAACATAACCATATCCATCATCCATCCATCTATCTGACATTTTTCGAAAAGGAAGCTAAATAGAAATCACTTGCTCTACACATGTATGTAGATAAATGTTAGTTGTAGTAGGTTCATACCTATACAGTTATATTAGATGAAATTATTGTTTGTGCTCCAGATTCTAGAAAATTGATGGTGTGATGCTGAGTTGAGTTGTTGAGCCTATATGCTGTTTAATTAAATGCAAATTTCATAATTAACATGCAAAATATCTTTTATAACGCATTTCATAACTATGTGTATACCTGATGCGGAGAAATGACACGTTTAACCATCACTTCTGATGGGTCTGGAATTAATGTTTTTGATTTTTGCTTGAATTGGAGAAATTCTGGAATTCTGATGCAACGCTCTAGGCCTTCTAAACTATTATCACTCATTGTTTATTTTGCGAAAGATAATTTTGCAGAGGATTAAAATAATTCAACTACCTACAACAACTTAAAATGTTTGTATTTTCTTACTGTTCATTTTGTCAGTTGGAATGTACGCAGGCTATATGGTTATATTTCAAACCATAACTGATTTAGAGAGATGAAATTATTCACCATTCACTTTCAATGTTTTTGGTGAAAATTGAAAAAGTCACCTGAAATAATTTAATTTTTCCCGTGAAAAAGTGAAACTTAACTATACGAAATCTTAATTAACATAAATAAAGTGTTTCTACCTATATCCGTTATAGACATTGAAACCATGCCACCGATGTGCGCTCCAAACCAGTTTCATTAGAAAGGCAAAAATTCGAAGATGGTTTTAGACTACGGAAAGAATGCAATAAGCACATTCGGTTCATTCATGAAGTCGATTTTCGACTGTTACCATACAAAAATTTCATTTTTTCTTCCAACAAATAAACAAAATTAATTTTTTTAGCGTAGTAGCCAGCGTTGCAACCCTGCTCCTTTAGCAGTAGATCCACTGCGTTTAGTCCCAAATAAAAATCGACTGCGCAGCAAAACGAATCTACTCCTCTTCTGAAAAGTTTGAACACTACCCAAAATTAGCCAAAGAGCTAACATACCCCAAAGAAGATTGTTAGTCGTCCTCAGGCTCACTAGGAATTATTGGCTTTTTCATAAAATTTAAATGCATGAATAGCGAATATAAAAGAAATTAGGGCCAAAATATTCGTTTATGTATGAATTCTCCAAATAAAATGTGATTCTTCATTAATTCAGAAACATAAATGTTAAAAAAAGAGCCAAGTTCTTGTATGTATAAGAAACCTGTGCGTAAAAAATCAGCAAAAACAAAAAGTTAAATTCTCGTGAATTTTAACGCCTTTAGGTTCTTTGGCGATGGCGTAATAATTGAAAGTCTAAATGAACAAAAAAACTTTGCAATGAACATCGAAATAATCGATAACGAAACAATTAAAAACGAAATAAGCTAACGGTGAAATAATTCAGAAATGAAATAATAGAAAAAAAACAATCAATGACGAAATAAAGTTCGACCGAATTAATTAGAAAACGAAATTAAAATTGCCTGAATAATAAAAAACAAAATAAATGAAAAGTGGAACAATGAATTGCGAAACAACAAAATACGAAACGACCTATACCAAACAACAAAAAACAAAACGAACGATACCCTTCTACAACAATCGGAAGTGATCTATATAATTTATAATTTTTTTTTAAGTGGGTAGATGCCACGCCCCCTGAACGGGAAATTCCATATTTTCGATGTTTGTCATTGTAAGTACTTCAAGCCCTACCAATCTACCAATGTTCATCGTTTTAGAACAATCGGAAATGCTCCATATAATTTGTAAGCATTTTTAAGAAAGTGGGTGAATGCCACGCCCCCTGGATACAAAATTAAAGATTTTCGACATTTCCTTTGTATGCACCACACGGCCTACCGTAGTGCCAAGTTTTAAGTATCTACGATAATTTTGATGATCTGTCAGTGAATCAGTCAGTTACGGTTTTTGAAGTCCTATATCTCGGGTACTGAAGTTAGAGGGGGCTGAAAATCGCCGGAGTTTATTCCTGTTAAAAGGGTGTAGTGCAGCGAACTTGGCTGGGCACTGTGCTGCCCTTTGATTGAGGAGCTCCCTTTTGTTATAATAAAATGTATTTAAAATGGATTGAATTTGATTATTTGCTGTATTATGTACATCTACTGCAAAAGTGCTTGCAAAATTCAATTTTCACGTGTGCTTAAAATCCAAAATAAATTTTTTTATTGGATTAGGAAATATAGGAAGCTTCAAAAGCCGAAAGAAATTTTAAAATCGGTCAAAGGAAGATACAGGTAGTCAAAGTGTCCGTATTTTTAAAATCAAAGAAAAAATATTTTCGGCGTTTAATTCTAAAAACCTTGTTTAAAAATTATATTTCTTTTTTTTTTGAGCTTGTAAAAAGGACCATTTGTATTACAAATATGATCATTTTTTTTTATTGCAAAGTTTTTAAACTTTCGGAAAGCTGTTTTGGTTCAATTTCGCGATGAAATGGGACTCGATGTGGATAAACCAAAACAAGGATTTGGATTTTTTGCAGAACCAGATGTAACAGCTTGAGTTAATATGGAGATGATAAGATGGCTTCAAGTAATACTTAACGTTCTAAACTGCAGAGAAAATGTAGACGGTTCAAAGTTTGGAGTCTATGCAATGTAAAGAACACATTTGCTGAAAGAAAAGTATCCCGAAAAACTACTTACATCTACTCTTCATAAAATTTTGGCTCTTGGCCAAAGTATAATCGAGTATCAGTCACTACAAATCGGAGAATTGTCAGAAGAAGCTCAGGAATCAAAAAATAAGGACTACAAAAAACATAGGTACCAAAATACCTGAAACGTTTCAAGGATGCGGCAGAATGAAGACCTATTTAACATGCTTGCAGCCTCATCCGATCCTCTTATTTCCTCGCTAAGGCATGTTATAACTGAAAAAGACCTCAAAGCACGATACCCTCCAGAAATGACTAGTTTATTAGAAATTACCTCGGAAATCTAGTTTTTGTTTTTATTTATTTTAACTTATTAATATATTTATCCTCCACTGTTAACCTTGAAATATATTATTGAAATAATTTGTTATATTGATGTGCTTCTGCAACACAAACAAAATTTAAATGGTTCTTTTTTTTGTTCCTCTACTGTTTCACTTGAACTTATTTTTAAATACTCTGCAATTAGTGCATACATTAATATTTGAGTTTTATTTTAAAGGAAAAAACTACTTTTACTTTTTTGGATAAAAATATTGTTTTCTTACATGAAATTCTGGAATATCCTTTAAAGTATTTTATAAAATTTTATTATTTTGTACCACTTATCATACTTTTTCTATACCTTGACGTAAATTTTACCACTGAAGTAGTATATTTGCACTCTAATATGTGCAGCAAAATAAAAAAATTCTTTTATTACACATGCAGAAAGTATTTAAAATGTATTGTTTGTTTACTTTTTGGCACCGCTGTGACTTTGTTTGTCCTTAAGACACCCTGTTTTTACTTCAGTTATTTACTATTGACATTTTTTAAGGTAAAATATTAAGTCCATCCCCTATTGGCAGAAAGTCGTATTTCTGCAGATACAGAATATTCTGAAACACCCTGTAAATATTTTTTCTTAAAATTTGCAAGCTTTATAGCCTTGGAAATTTTGTTGAAGTAGAAAAAAAACTATCCCGATATCCTTATTCGTTTAAGAGCTTTATATTGATATTTTTTAAGTTGAAAAATTGAATTTGACTTTTTTTGTTAATTTTAAAAATTCAAAAATGTGTTTTGTATTATTCTTCAAATATTTTAATTCAACTTTCAATAAGTTGCTTTTTTTTGGCTATTAAAATCATTGTCTTTTAAATTAATGGCTGGTTTGAGTCGGGCAATAGATATTATTTGCTTTTTATTATCTATAAGTGCTTAGGGCATTTGTACGGTGCATTAAGACTTTCGCGGTACCTCGGTTCACCAAATCTTGAACAAAAACAAATTTACAAGTTTAAGAATCTTTTGGAACGAAAATGTATTTTTGTTCTCGATTTCTACAAGCACACGGTAGGGTTTGTGATATGACTTGCGTGATCTCATGAGCTGTCAATGGATTCGAAATTGGATTCAAAGATTTGGGTTCGATTAGTTCTGCAGGTAAGAGAAAGTTTTATCGTGCAATAATTGAGCAGGACTTACATTAATGATATCAATTCTTGGAGGACGAACACCGAGAAGAATCCAAGGTAAATTTGAATACAAATTTTGTTTGTCTTCAAGAACATGAAGATATTCTTTGAGATGTCGGTGGGCTCTGGACCTTTGGCACCTCATATGAGGAAAATTTAATAAAAAAATAATGCCATCTGATTGGTCAGTAATTGGTCAGGAAAAGGGCAACTGGTCCCAGAAATTGGTCAGCCCTAAATAACTTGTAATCAAAGCTTAAACTTTCTCAAGGCCACTAAAGGTCACGCGCGATTTTTGGCACTTCATTTATGAGAAATTTGCAAAAAATATATACCATCTGAAAGATTTCTAGATCGTGATAAAAGGTCAACTATTTTCAATAATTGGTCAGCCATAGATTTTTACTTGCGATATAGGTACTATATATAAAGTTGCATTAAATAAAATTAAGGAAAAACTTCCACATGTTGAGAATTATTTTAAAAAGTGGAGACTTAAAATAAACCCAGAAAAATGTGGTCTAACTTGTTTTAGAAGTTCTAGTGGTAAAGGACATTATCTCACAGTCAAAGAGAGCTGCGAAACAAAGTATTTAGGAGTTAATTTTCATACCCGATTTCTGTTTAACAAGCATGCAAGAAAAGTTTTGAACAGAGGAAAAATGGTTTCAATGATGCTTAAACCAATTCTTAACTCTAAAAAAGTGTCGGGTAAAACGAAAACCCTTATGTATAAAACGTTAATAAGACCAATACTATCGTACGGTTTTTGTATTTGGTTTACAGTAACACCTTCTGTAGCCAAGGAAATGGAAATTTTCGAAAGAAAATTTTTAAGACATTGTTGTGGAAAATTTAGAAAACCAAATAAGAAATATTTTTCTAACAAAATCATTTACGAAGCAACGAAAATGACACCTTTAATGGTCTACCAAATTGAACTCCTTTTTAGAAAACTAGAAGGAATCAGTTCCCACTCGAATCCACTTGTTAGTTCTTTGATTGACTCTCATACTGATCTAAGTTTAGATGATAACTATTATCTATCGCCATTTAATTTGTTAAATGACCAATCTCTATTGAGACCCGATACAAATAGGACATTCTCTGTACCATTTTACGAAAAATCATCTACACTTAATTTTAGGGGATGATTCTGGTCAAAAATAATTATATATACATAGACTAATACCTATAAACCTTTGTTTATAATGCATTAGGTTTAAATTTTCTTTGGATAGTATAAAATATTTATACTTATCCTGAAGGATATTTTAAACTTGTGCACGTCATGTATATATGACTAAATCCTTTTCATATATGAGCCGGTTATTTTGAAAGTGGTCTAAGTCCACTTATTTCAAATTCGAGATATTTAAAGGTTTGCGTTTGACTTAATTCATAAATATGGGAAAGAGCTAATATAAAAGTGAAGTATTTGTTTTCATCTAAAAATATTTAATTTACTTACCCAATAAGAAAAAAAAATATTGTTGAACAAAAACCATTTTTTTACAGTTATAAATGGAATTAAACCATTTTCAAAATAAGTGAAATGGTCTTTTGATTTATTCAAATTGTATCAAGTCCTCTATAAAGTTTGAAAAAAAAATTGAAAAAAAAAAAATAAAAAAACCAAAGAGTGAGTTTTTATATATGTATAATAAGTAGATATTGTATGCATTAAACAAAATACATATACATATATACACTGCCGGACAAAATTAAGAATCGTTTGAAATGGTTACAATTATTGTGCTTCTTGTTTTCCTTAAAAGCACAAAAGTCTAGAAAAGGGGTATGTTGCTGAGAAAATGGATTTAAAAAATTTCAAGTATTCCTTTAAAGCTCAGTAGAAATGAGGATGGTTTAGTACTTGGTTTTCCCTCTCTTCTTGCTCTAAGGACAAAAATAAGTCTCTTTGGTATACTTCTAATAACATTTTCGATGTTTTCCTAGGTTATTTGGCCCCACGCATCAAGCAATACACTTTTCAGCTCCCTCAAACTTCATGGACTTTTCTTATTCAATTGTCTACCAAAAGCATGTTCTTGACATGTTCATTAGAACCTAGATCAGGAGAACATGCTGGGCCAGTCTAGGGTGTTCAGGTAAGATACCCCGAAGCTCTGTTCGCAGTTTGGGGACGAGAGTTATCGTGCATGAAGATGACATTTTTGGTGATTCCTTGAGCAAATTGTACAACAATTGGTTTTGGTTCCAAAATATCCCTAACATACCTACCGTTCTGCTGTCAAAAACCCATTTTCAACCAAATTTAACTCCATGCGGGTTGCCAAACATATGCCACCCCAGAACATTTTGCTCTTTATCGCTTAACGTTTCAAAAATAATGGATCGTGGTACATTAAGCGTTAAGGCCAATTTATGGTACGAATTTTTATTTTTGATCAAAAACATGGTATAGGTTATGTGAACTTCACTTTAGTCTGGAATTCTTACTTAAACTAAACACTTTTACCATAAGCAATATTCCAGCAACACTTTTATTAGAAACGGATGAAAACCCGGAAGAACAGAATAGAATAAAAATGCTAAGAGAGTGATTATGGTACATACCTGATTTAGTAAGTCCATTTTATCTTTGTATTTTACTGTAGGAATGGGTTGAACTTGTTCGCTTTTTAACATTTAATCAATTTTTAAATTTTAAAATGGGACTTAAACCATTTTCAAAATAAATTTTTTGTCGTTTTTTTAACTGAACAATTTTTGACTCACAAAATCTAAATGATTTCAAACAAAAACAAGTGGTTTTTTCTTATTAAAATAAAAGATTACGTTGCTTTTAGATGACTCAATCAATTATCTCGATTTTTTTGGAAAATGGACTTAGACCACTTTCAAAATAAACGGCTCATATATATATTTTTTTAGATAGGGTTATCCTTCTAGTTTTAGTTTAGTTTTAATTTAGTTTTAAGTCCTAGTCCATAAGTTAAGATGCTTCAAAAGCAAAGTTGCGATTGTACGCCGGGAGCAAGTGTACACAATAAATAGAAAATTATTAAAATAAAATGTTAATAAGTTCAATGATTTAAATGTTACAAACATTTATTTAACTTTTGATAAAGTCAGACATATCTTTAATTCGACCATAAATTAAGTTTTAGTTTTTAAAAAGAAAATGTATTGATTTTGTAATGTCTCAATAAAAGTTCAGTTCAACTTCAGTACGATTTTATACCAAAAATTAATTAAGTTTTACACTAAGCAACTATTAATAGTAATGTTCTTTTAATTGGTGATTTAAGAAAATGCTTACAAGTTAAAAAGTTGAGAGGTCCCTCATCACCAATTTGTTTTGTCCATACAAAAAAAAATAATAAGAACCAATTTTTAACTTTTGAAGTCGCCAAACTTTGCCCTCCGAAGGAATTTTTGAACAAAAGTGGATTTGGTTCAACCCACCTACATATTTCTAGGGAGGGTTTGTTTCTGTTAGGCAAAAAAATGCCATTCGGCAGTTTTCAACATTTTTTTTTTTTTGGTGGGACTCGTTTGCATTTTACAATACTGTAGTGTCTGGAGACTTTACTTATACATACAGTTTGTCAAGGCCTCATTCAAAAACATATTTTAAGAATTTCAGTTCAGTCAAATTATGTATTTTTCGAATACGTTCTTATTCGGCAACTCTGATAAGCATATCACCATTAGTGAAATAAAACTGACCCACAGATATGAAACATTTTAACTATAATAATTTCGGATCGTGGAGGTGAATTTATCAAAATACACACATTTCGCAGTCAATTTTACTTCAAACAAATTCATTCTCAAAAAAAATATCACTCGAAATGGCAATGTTGTTTCTAAACATACCTCGCCTCTTTGTTGGTGAAGTTATGCCAAAGGATTGTGTCAGTTTCTGATATCGTGATGTATGTTCTGTTCATATAAAGTCCCTTTTTTCTGTGATATTCCATGAATAGCGGGCAAATCAGTTGCACTATATTGTAATGGTTTTCCAATTACAACCAGAACAACCATTTCAATCCCTTTTGAATTCGATAATATACAATTATTTCCATTGAATGGTTAGGAGCACCGCATTTGTAAAATTGACAGTAGTTCCCTTTCCCCCTGTGATATGCCTTTTACCATCGGCATATAATATCAATCTAGTATTCATTGATGCACAACACACTGTGTGTTACAATTATTTCCTGAAGCACCGGAACTTATCGACAATTTCACAATACAAGCTATTGATCCTCTAGAGATATGCCACAACACTGTTGGCACTGCAAAATTGAATCACACCAAGTGTTAATTTGAATTTACGCCCAGCAGTCCTTCCATCACAGCTTCAAGTGATGGGCGTATAGCTATTTAGGTATAAGGATATTCTTGAACTATACAACCACACGCACTTGGAATGACCCCAAGTGAAATTTCCATAAACATTATTCCGAATTCTATTTCATCGAAATACACCAACACACTCACGCAAATAAACCATCTTTACCTGCAGGGAGTCCTGTCATACGCAGAATAATAGCGGTGAACGGAATCCCAAAATATGTCCATATATACACAGAACGCTTCCAATTACGCAACATGCAAAGGTTTTAGGAACATAGTAGAGAGAGAGAGGAGAAGAGAGATTATGTATACGAACGGACGTACATTACTGACCATCCATCCCTACGGGGACTTGCTGGCAGAGTTGGGTATTGGGGTTGTAAAGGAGCAACCTACTGGACCATATCAAAAATATTTAAATTTCCTGAATAAGCAATTTAGGACCATGTTTCGCACAAGAGCAGAAAGTTCCTCGAAAATCTGAACCCTGAAACTTATCTATGCCATTCAAGATTGAGTCCAAACTGACAGCACAACTCTGTTTCGGATAAAGCCAACAAAATTAGTCTTATATCCTTATACCCGGATCGTCGTTCCTAATAGGTGGGAGGTTGTGGAGCTGAGCTAGTATATCCTTCAAAACTAAATACAACAATTATCACTGGTGACGGTCTAAAGCAGGCCCGGCCCGACAAGAGAGCACTCTCCGGTCCGTATTTAAATTGAAAATTTAAATCTCAGCCCTGCGTGTGTTTCTGTCCCAGTTCTTGTTCCGGGGCTGAGCTGTTTTATTTTTGCTTTTTTTTTAAGGAAGGTACGACCAATGCTCTTGCACTCTGCGTTTCCCTGGCCTGGGTTCTTCTATTTGCATATGTTGACATTTAATTATGACAGTTTTAATGAGATTTCCCTCTGAATTTAGATTGAATCCAAGAGTAAAACATTTAGAGGCGACAAGGACGAAGGACGACTATATACGATGACAACGATGATGGTGGTGGTTATGATGATGATAATTATGATGATGATGATGATGGAAAATGATATTTTTATGCACTGGACGACTATAGATTTAAGTGTGCTGTGTGCATGTGTTTTTTTCTTTTGATGGTGAGGTTTCCAAACTGTTTAGCATTTTAGCGGAGCTCTGTTCGCAGTATATTTATACGAGTTGCGGAGTATGGAGGAAGTCATGCCTTAGCGTAATGGTGATAAAACTGTCTGTCAGTGTTTTCGTTCCGTTGGAGAATTTCCTGGGTTATTTAGCTTTGCTATTTCGAATGGTTAGGTTAGAAGGTGAACGAAAAGTGGGTTGCGATGATGGCTGATGTGGATGACGAAAGAACCTCATTGAGTGCAAGCTGAAACAACTTTTGCAGCAGGGAAATTTGAATATTTATGATCATATTGGAATTTCTTTCAATTTGCAAAAAGACAAGAAAAATGATGCTTCCTATAAAAAACTAAGTTATATTATTATATTATAATGCACAAAATTTGAATTTTTTGATTTAAATTTATGTTTTTTGTTTTAACTTAAAAAAAAAAAATAATGAAAGTTTAAATTTTGAAATTATATAAAAATTATTGTTAAGCACTACTGAATTAATTTTACATGAAGAAGTAAAACAAACAAAAAAATAGGAAAATATTTTTAAAAACAGTGATTACCTGGGCGTTAGGAAAAAGTGCCCAAATTGATTGGGAAATAATGCCCAAAAAAACACTAAACAAATATTGTTGTTGTAGTTTCTTTTTTCTATTTGTGTGATATTTCCTTATTTCGATTTCTTTTATAAAATGAGATAATGCCCAAAATAATAAGTTAAAATCGCCAAATGAGAAATAAAACCCAAAATAGGAAAAAATGCCAAAAACAACTGCAGTGTAAGAAAATATCGCCCAATTGTGTTCGGGGTGATTGATTGCAGAAAATTTGTTCATAAAATCAGATCAAGGTCACCCTGCGGAGGAGGAGGGCTCATCACGCTAGCTATTGGCGCTAACGCATAAGCCCGTGAACTACGCCCCAATCGGGAACAAGGCGTGATGAACCGCGGTGCAATGACCAGTCGTACAGTGCTCTGCTTGTTGAATTTCGGTTAGCTAAAATCATTTCCCACTCCAATCATTGATATAATTTAATGAAATTTAGTACACTTAATGATTTGGGGATGTTGCGTTTAGTGGTATTGCCAATTTTTCCTAAATTAAACAGAAGCTTCACAATTAAGGTCAAGACATGGTCTCAAATTAAAAAATTAGAAAATATTTACTGTCGAAGTCAGGAACTGAGCCAAGTCGATGTTTGAAATTACCTAAAATATGTGCTTGAATGTAAAACTTTCATATAAAAACGATTCCAATACTGATTTTTACAAAATTTAAAGAATGTAGTCCAAAATGTTGACAAATGTTTCCAAGGGATTAGATCTAGTTTTAGATCTAGTTTTTAAATTTTGTTTATATTGGAAATTATTATTAAACCTCATCTGATCGAATCTGAAAGAAATTGGAAAATTTTGACCGCCAGAAGTTACCAATCAAAATTAAGATTAGCTACTCAAAAACTCGAAACAAATCAAAAATAATCTTAAGTCATTATTTTTAATAATGTTGTATTTCCGGGTGCATTTTTAAAATTGAACATCGGAAATAAGAAAAATGTTTTTATGTAGAAAGTTGAGTCTATTTGAAATAACTCGGAAAATAAGCCGAATTCGACAATTTTACTCTTAAAAATTTTTGTTCAAAATTAAATTTCCTTTCGGAATGGATGGTTAGTTAAAAAATTATGTACAATTTTTTGCAGGAAGGATTTTTAAAAAAACCAACCAACAAAAAATCAAAAAAATTAAATTTGTTTTGGGCAAGAATAGGCCCAAAATATGCAAAGACAAAATAAAGTAGAGGCTTAAGGCTATAATATGGCCTGATAAAAAAGTTATTTGTATTCCAAACTAACCGATATATACCCAACCCATTCAAACTTTAGCATTTCTTATGATTTTTCGCAGCTTTGGCAAAACGTACTTTTTCGGGACATTATCAAAAACGGCCCACAAGGTTTCTTTGAAAAAATCACTAAATTTTAAAGACTACAAATTGGGTAGGAAACCATTTTTTCAAAAAGTGGTTTGTGCCTCCGAAACAACCATTTTTTGTTTTGGATTTTCTTAAAAATGGTACGACTGATTTTAATAATTTCTTATAAAAAACTTCAAACAAATATAAATAGTATTTAGGTTATGTTTACCAAAAATTTCAAACAAACATTTTTGGATTTAGAAAAATATTCCACTTTTCTTTTGATAAATTCTAGAATCTTAACTCTCGAATATATTTGTTTTCGATATAAGAGAAAACTAATAAGAACAACATTACACGGTGTGACCGACTTAAAAGATATAACAATGACTAGGTTGGACTGTCAAAGTCAAAGCCAATCAGGCGCGGATACAAGGGGGGGGGTCAATGGGTGCAATTACCCCCCCCCCCCCCCCCCCTGGGCAAGAACGAACGAAGCATATAATATGACTTTAATAAAATTTAATTAAAAAGAAAGGTTATTTCGTTATACGTTTATAAAAATTTTCTTGGCAGTGCAGCGTTGCAGCAATGAGTGATTGTTCGTTGGTCCAAGGCTGACCAGACCAGGTTAAGTTAAGAAAAGTTCCGCTACGCACAAAAAGCGCCTTCAAATCGACTTAGTGGAAAGCTTATAACTTCGGCTTTATGACCTCGATCTTAAAAGTTAAGTTCTTTAATTAAAAGATCAATGTCAAGCTACATTACTATATAACATTTTGTGAGAAAAGTCAATTTATTTCATACTAAGGAGCAGGTTGAATCCCAAATCGATTTCGTTCACTTTTCAATATTCACAATTTGGAAAATAGGGTTTTAAAAAGGTATAGCTCAACCTCCAACCCTACTCTACCAGTGGTTTTTTATACTTAAATGTAACGGGAGAGGCAACAGGGGCACTCATCTAAATTTTCAACTTTGAAAATGATTTTAATTTCAAAAAAACTTAAATCTTTAAAATACGTCGATTTACGAGTAATTAAGTACCTTCAAAAAGTTCTAATTTTGCTTCAAATGATCGGATAAAGATATCTTATTAAAGTTAAAATAATAAACTGTACATTTTTGTATATTTGACGTTTATGAATATGTTCTCCGGCTTCTCAATATCTTTGTTTCCAACTCGATTTTTGACTGCAGAATTGCACCACACATGATGTTTTCGAACATGTGACTTTAGCAAACTGCACTATCGAACACAATGCTTATGCAGTAAAACTTGAATTAGCCTTTTCTAACAGCAGACTTTTGCAGTTTGCGTTTGAGAACATTCTGCAAAACTCATTTTTGACGTTAATGACGTTCTCGAAAACGGCCTTTTACAAGGAGGGTTAGGTTAGGTTGCCAGCAACAGAAGATGCTGGAAATTTCGCTCGAACTCGAACGTCATGTGTCCGAATAGGAATGTACCACTGTACTAATATGTTTTCCGAACATAATTTTAGAGTTACGAAGATCCAGAGGGAACTCAAAAACGCTGTAAAGACACAAACCGCAAAAATTCATTTCACAAAGTTCAGAGTAGGTACCCTCTGTTCGAGAACTGTGGCAGTTAAAAAGAGTTTATTTGCTTTCTTCAAATTTCGAATTCGTTAACTCATTGCTTTGTGTGACCAGGCGTGTAGAAATTATCAAGATTTTGGAAACTCACGAAAATTTCCTCCCCCTGAACGAAATCCTGGATCCGCGCCTGAAGCCAATTAATTTATACTATATAGCATTCGCAAATTAAATCAACCAAATATCAAATAGGTTTAACCTAAACGCAAATAAGTTTCACCCAAGCGCAAATAGATTTAACCCAAACGCCAATAGAATTAACCCAATCGCAATTCGATTTAATCAAAACGCAAACATAGTTAAACTATATACGCAAATAATTTAAACTATTATCAAATCATTTTAACCAAAATGCAAATTGAATTAACCCGGGTTCAACTTGTTGTTCTAGCTGTGGTGAAGAAGGAAGGGTTATAATAGCAGGAATAGTTCACCATAAGATTTTGACAAAACCACAATTGTAAATTCAACTAGTTCTGCATTTTTTTCCAAGAACTTACCGAAAAAATAAAAGCCCAATCCCTGTAACAATTATGGATAATACTAATACTTAAATCAATTAGACACAAAAAGTACAGCTGGAACAACAAGTTGAGCGTGGGTTACTTCAATTTGCGTTTTGGCTAAAATGATTTGTTAATAGTTTAAATTATTTGTGTATAGTTTGACTATATTTGCGTTTTAATTAAATCAAATTGCGAATGGGTTGGTACTATTAGCGTTTTTGGTTAAATCTATTTGCGCTTGGGTGAAACTTATTTGCGTTTAGGTTAAAACTATTTGCGATTTGGTTAATTTAATTTGCGAATGCTATACAAACACATTATTTTTCATTTTTTAAACAATATTCACCCCGTTAAAAAAAAAACAGGGCCCAGATCACGTAAGACGATTCGATTGAACGATCGTCGTTTTGACTGTAGCTATCTCTATTCACATCTACACGGACAAATAGAGAGAGAAATAGTCGAAACGATGATCGTTCAATCGAATCGTGTTACGTGATCTGGGCCCAGTTAATATAGTTGTTTTTGGGTATTTGTTGTTATTTTAAACTGGGTAAATATTGTTAAAAAAAAACTAAAAATAATTTTTTTGTGTACTCCTCATGGTACTTAATATACATATGTACCAATTTTCAAGACTTTCCAACCACTTTCACACTTTTTCCAAAATTTTGAGGAAAAGACTGAAAAATCTTCATGTATTTTGTATGGGAAATTTCAAGTGCTTGCCGGCACGTGGTAACGTTAACCGATTTAAAAAAAAAAATTGCACAGATTTTTCTTTTAATTGCCTTAAGCACCACCCTAAAGGTATTTTGCTTCAAATAAATTTAGCTTCGTTTTCAGCAAATATCATAAAAATCGAATTATTTTCTTAGAAGATAAAAGAATAAAAACTCAAACAAAAATAATGTCTACAAAGCCTTAAAAAAATCTTGTAAAACGTCTCCAATACTGTATTTTAAAATTTTGTAACGTCATTGCTTGCTGAGATATTAGTAATCAAAGCTAAAAGTATCTCCTTTCATTCAAAGTCAGATTAACTATGCAAACAAAATTGTACGACAACAAGAACAAAATAAATTGAAGCTGAATATACAAGAAATCTGACCATTACATTTGATTGACTCAAAAATAAAATTATCCATATAAATGAAGACCTTTAAAAAAAGAAATATATATACATTTTGTCTCGTGTAATTTCTTGCAATAACGCAATAGCGGTATTTCAAGAAAAAAATTTTGCAAACAAATCTTGAAAAGAACATAAAGCATCACAAATACAGCTCTTAAAAAATCACTACAACAAATTAGAAAAATAATTGTTCATTTAATTTTGTTGGCAAAGGTAAATTTCAAAATCTATGATTGGTTTCAAAACATTGTTTTCTAAGTACTCTCGTATAAAAGTTATTTAACAATTAAATTTTGTTATGGACAGTCTTGGTTCTCAACTTCTCAATATAATACATCATAAAATTAATTATTTCTCATGAAATTTTCGAGAATCTGTGGATATATTCTTTCAAGCCCTACTGTTAGTCATTATATCAGTAAACAAAAAATATAAATAAATCGTATTTGCACTTGTCTCTGGAAAAAATTTGCATAGCAATTTCTGACAAAGATGTTGATTCATTTTGAAATTTTGAAGCAGTTCCCGCACCCATTTAGAGATTTCTATCTACTTTTCCAATTTTGTGTGTTCCATTTCTTTTCTTTTTTTACAATTTATCTGAATTTCAGGAGCAAAATTAGAATGAGAAAGAAAAAAATCCTTAAATAAACACATTAAGCGTAAAGAATATTTTGCAAATGACACTCTACTGATTTGCCTCCCAATTTTTATTTATATTTCTATATTTTTTTCTGGTGATGTTGGTTGGTTCTTCCACTTCACACTACTCAAAGGCTTTTTTTTTGGTTGCTTTTGGATTTTATTATAGCTCCGCCAGGGACACGAAAAATTAAGTAAATAAACATTTATATGAGAATACATTTCAAGGATCTTGTAAAAGTGTTTACCATTGGATCAACCAACAACGTTTCAGGTTCTATTTTTTTTTTTCTTTTTCAACATTCAGATGGATTCTTTTTTTTTGTATTTTTATAATCTGAACGGAGCGGAGGTGTAAAGTGTCGTTTTAAGTGAAATGTGCCGTCGATTTCCCAATAAATAACAAAATATTTATACGAATTGAGAATATACAAAAAAAAATAAAGAACCCAACAACAGACAGTCCCACTCTACTGTGTGTTGTCGTTTTTAATGGAATTGATAATAAAACATACATTTCGGGATCGTTGTTATATCAAATATGAATTTCATTTTTTTTTTTCTAAAAAGCATCTAAACCGATGAATATGTGTACAACACATACCTACTGAGGATATATATAGAGATAAATAGAGATCCTTTTTGCTCCTTCAATGTCCGGTGTGTATAGGTTCAATAGTGATGCTTATGGGCTTGTGTTGTGTAAAGATTTTGGGAACTGTATAAAGAGTAGAATTGCTCTCTACTATTAGTTGTTTTAAATATTTACACTGGAATAAAATGCTCTCAAATACATACACTTTCTAGATATATTTCATAGAATTGAAGATGTCATTCTGCTCCTTCGAATTATTTCTCTCTCTTCTTTATTTTATGGGAGTTTTTTAGTCAAAATATATGAATTGAAGCGTTTGTGTGTACGAGTATAAGTCATTGAATTGAATTTGATACTCTGTCACTCTGAGTGCTTTTAACATTTTGTTAAGGACATATCTGTCAGTGCACAAAATGCAGACAGAAAACTGTTGGCTTTCAATCAAAATATATAAAAAAAAATCAATATGAAGTCTTACAAATTGCAGTTTAAATTATTTGTAATTAAACTCATACGCATGATTTGAGGATATCTTTTTGAGGCATTGATGATGAGAGACATTTAAGCAAAGGATGGCTTAAACAGCTACATACGTCAAGGTGATGAAGCCATTTTGGATCAATAAATGTTCTCAATATTTAATGTACATAAAAGTACATAAAAGAGTAACTTTTTCACCTAGTTCTGCGTCAAGTAACAATTTTTTTCTTTTTGTTAAAGGTCAACTTTATAATGTCTACACCGTTTTGCATATACAGCAATCAAATTCAAGGTCAAACCGTGGATTCCAAATTTTAAAATTGCAGCGCTTAATAAGTCATGTCGTAAGTAACGCTAGGTTTCTGTATTATTTGGTTTTTGATTTAGGGTTGTGGTGAACGCAGCTGGATAGAAGTGACAAAAAGTGTCATCAAAACAAAACACTTTTTGGCATTATTTTTTATTTTATTAAATGTTTTATAGAGAAAGTCTCCACAATTTGCCATATTTTGGTAATCATTTTCAAGGAGGAAAGCAAAGAGCAAAGATATTTTATATTGCAATACCAAATAAGCTCATTAGTAGCGTTAAGTTTCTGCATAATTAGATGTTGGAATTATTATTTTGAAGGAAGCAAATTCACAGAAGTGACGTCATCAAAATTTCGTTTATCCCTGTAAAAAACCGAACCTATGGAGGTTGAGAGACAAAACTTTATTTTTTTTTTCAAAATACCTAGTCTTACATCTTATCCGAATGTTTTAAAATGTTTCAACTGTTGTTTAAGAAAAGTCTCCACACTTACCCTTTTTTGCATTCAGTTTCAAGGTAAAATTGTAAAGCCCTAAGTTTAAGTTTAAGCTGCATTTTTGATTTGCCATTGAGGTTGACGCTGATTCATAGATGGGACGTCATCAAAATTCGGGTTTTTCCCTGTAAAAACTAAACTGGTGGGGATAGAAGGAAGAAAAATTTGTATTTGTTCAAATAAGTTAGTTTGACATCTTATCCGCATTTTTATTTTTTTTAAAAGGTTGTGAATAGAAGTCTACACAATTTGCAATTTTGACACTCATTTGCAAGGTGAAACTGTAGAGGCTATAATTTAAGACTCTAGTACTAAATAAGCTCATAACTAGCGTAGCACTAGGTTGATCGTGATTAGGTTTTTTATTTTTCTATTGTGGTGAACGCAACTGGACAGAAGGGACGTCATACTGGTAGGGCTGGAAGGACAAAAATTAATTTTTTTCAAATAAGCAGCTTTATCTTATCCACATTTTTTTTTTAAGATCGTATCATCGAAAGTCTCCACAATTTCGCATTTTCGGATGCAATTTTCAAGGTTAAGCCATAGAGCCCATCATAGGTACCGCTAGGTTGCTATATCATAATATTTTTAAATTTTATTTTGGAGGAAGCAGTTTCACAGAAGTAACGTCATGAAAATTTGATCTTACCCGTGTAAAAACTCAACCGGTGAAAAAGAAGAACAAATCTTTATTTTTTTGTTTCAAATAAGCTAGTTTAACATTTTATCTGCATTTTTTAGTAATATAGATCGTACATAGAAAGTCTACACAGTTTTTCAATTTCCGTATTCATTTTCAAGGTGTTACCGTAGAACCAAAAACTTAAGATTGCAGTAATAAATAAGGTGATAAGAAGCACTATAGTTTCTGCATCATTAGGTGTTGGAATTTTTACTTTGGAGGAAGCAACTCCACCTTCGTCAAAATTTGGGTTTATCCGTGTAAAAACCGAACCTGTGGAGGTAGTAAGACAAAACTTTATATGTTTTTCAAGCTACCTAGCCTTTTTAAATTTTTCTAAATGTTGTTTAAGAAAAGTCTCCACAGTTACCCAATTTTTTACATCAGTTTCAAGGTAAAATTGTATAGCCCAAAGTTTGAGATTTTGGCTGCGCTGCATCATCAGGTTTTTGATTTTCCGGTATGATGGACTCAGCTTGATGGAAGTGACGTCATCAAAGTTCGTTTATTTTTTCCTGTTAAAAGCTGATAGGGGTGGAGGGACAAAACTTCACATTTTTTTTGTAAAAACTGAACCGATGAAAAAGGAGGAAAAAATTTTATTTTTTGTTTTCAAATAAGCTAGTTTTACATTTTGTCTGCATTTTTTTAGTATTATAGATCGTACATAGAAAGTCTACACAATTTTTAATTTCGGTATTAATTTTCAAGGTGTTACCGTAGAACCAAAATCTTATTCCAGTACTAAATAAGGTAGTAAGTATCACTATGGTTTCCTGCATCATTAGGTGTTGGAATTTTTGTCTTGGAGGAAGTACATAGCTTCACAGAAGTGATGTCATCAAAGTTTGGTTTTATTCCTGTAAGAACCGAACCTGTGGAGGTTGAACGACAAAACTCTATATTTTTCAAACTACTTAGTCTCACATCTTATCCACATTTTTTTTAAATGTTTTAAATGTTGTTTAAGAAAAGTCTCCACAATTACCCATTTATCACATTCAGTTTCAAGATAAAATTGTAAAGCCCAAAGTTTGAAATTTTGGCAGCTATGCAGGATAAGATTTTTGACATTCCGTTGTGATTGACGCAGCTTGACGGAAGTGACGTCATCAAAGATCCTTTTTTTGACTGTAAAAACCAAAGCGGTGGGGGGTAGAAGGATACAACTTAATACTTTTTCAAATTATAAAACTAGGTGTTACTGTAGAACCCAAAAATTTAAGATTGCAGCACTAGGTTTCTGCATCATTAGATATTGGAATTTTTATTTTTGGAGGAAGCAACTTGACAAAATTGACGTCATCAAAATTTAATTTTATCCCTGTAAAAATCGAACCAAGGGAAGAAGACTTTATATTTTTTTCAAACTACCTCGTCTTATATCATGTCCGCATTTTTTTTAATTTTTGAAATGTAGTTGAAAAGAAGTCTCCACAACTTTCCATTTTTATATTTAGTTTCAAGGTGAAATTGCCCAGCTCAAAGTTTTAGATTTTGGCAGCTCTGCATCATAAAATTTTTGATTTTCCGTTTAGATTGACGCAGCTTGATGAAAGTGACGTCATCAAAGATCTTTTTTTTGGCTGTAAAAACCAAACCGGTGAGGGTAGAAGGAAACAACTTAATATTTTTTCAAATTATAAAGTTTTACATCATATCTGCTTTTTCTTATTTTTTTAAATTCCGTATTATGAAAAGTCTCCACAACTTCGCATTTTTGCCATTGATTTTCACTTTGAAGCTGTTGAGCCCAAACTCTTAGATTGGGGCACTAAACTAGCCCATAAGTAGGTAGCTCTCGATTTCTGAATCATTTTTAGATTTTTGAGCTTCCATTGTGTGAACGCAGCGCGACTTCAAGCTGGGTCAACTACAGGTTAAAGAGGTAAGGAAAGGATTTTGTCTTTTGGAGTGCCACCATTTAAAGCATCCATAATGAGCATTTAACTCCTGCATTATTATTTTTTTTTTTTTGAAGGTGTTGTGGACGTAGCTTGATGTCAAGGATGGTCCCCCTCCCTCACAAGTCTGAGGGGGGAGGAAATTTAGTGATCAGTACGGATTGCCTATATAAGCATCAAACTCCAGAATCATTCTATTATTAAATTAACATTGTGGTGGACGCAGTTTGATGTCAAGATAGCTCATACACAAACTGAGAGAGTTTAGTGATCAGTTCGAATTGCAGCACCAAGCTTACATCAAACTCCTGCAGCATAACATTTTTGGTGGACGCAGCTTGACAGACCTAAAATAAGTTTTTTCGTTTTGAATATAAAATCATTTTTGCACCAAAGTAAAATCCATAGAAGTACATTTTCATAAAATGTATTGCACACAAACACCCAACAGAAGACATTTCTTATAAAAAAAAACTATAAATATAACATCAACTGATATCCTTTCCCTATATCTATACCCATCCATGTAAGCCAGTAAGTTCTTGCAAAACTCTTAATATTCACCGATTTATGCAACAACTCTACCAAAGTATTCATTGCGCTTTGCCATTGCCACGAATAGTAGTAAAAATGTGTTATTCCATTTTCACATTTTGGTACAAAATTTCAAATCTACATATACGGTTGTTATTTCCATTGGCATATGATTTTCAACTTTCTCAACAACAAAACAAAAATAAATAAAAAGCAATTTCATCAAAATTTTACTACATTTCCACAAAACCGTCTCAAGTTAATGTTCTGCGGGATATAGCAATAGCATCCACACACTTCACAACAATGCAATATCCCTCCTGATGCTAGTCTAGTCTAACAGTACTTACTTCACATTGCTATATACTGAAATTGCCATGAAAAGGATATTAACTGTGGCATAACTACCAGCAAAGAACCAACAAAATATACCCCGATCCCAACTATACACGTCTTCTTATCTCAAACGTTTGAGATTATTATACTAGATTTTGGATCCTCCTTATAAGGAAGAATTGAGATGTAGAAGAACGTGTAGGAAACCCCAACTGGTGTATCTAGTGGTGATTCGAAAGGAGTAACATTTAAATACAAAAAAAATAATATCCCAGGAAATTTGCATCTTCTACATTAAAAATATATTTCGTTTAAGAATAAAAGCAATTTTTATTTTTAAATAGAGAAACCTCAATACATGATCATTAGATAAAAATAACAACAATACCAACTCGGTTTACGGCTTTAGGTTCACTAAAACGACATCTTTGATTCAACATTCAGCTTAACTTAAGAATTTAACAAAATAAGAACAAAAATTAGCAAAGAAAGTAATCGCAATCGCAAATATACCCTCGGTTGAGTGAGAAAAATAAAAAAATAATGCGGTCGAGAATGTGTATAGACGGGTATAGGTATGTTCCTTAAAAAAGCTTAGTTCTACACAAACAAACACAAAATGCGGCATTCCGTTTTAAGGATAACATAATGATCCTAATGGATTCATAATTGCCATTAAAGGATATCCGGCAGTTGAATCTTTTTTACATCAGCGCACTTTGAATGTGCTTCGTTGGTTTCGACTCTATACCGCAAAAGGAAACCCAAAGGAGATTGCCTTTGAGTTTCATTTTTTTTTTTTAGAATCTAAAATGTATACACAGGGATGTGTCTGGTTTTTGGTTCTTGGTTGGTTAAATAATGTGTGCCAGTTATTCTAAAATTCAACTCAAAAAGACTTTCGGCCACAGATGTGTAAATATAAAATGTTAAATTAATTCGTTATATTTGCTGAACGATATGGCTGAAGTTAATTTAATTTTCAGAACTTAGCTTTTGTATTTTCCACAAGCAGATTATGACATTCTTGTTTGAGATAGAGATAAAAAAAAGTCAAAATTAAAAAACTTAGGAAAAAATTTAATCTAAGATGAGAATAAAAGCAATTCAATTTAGCGATACTGCCGTCCTTAGAAAGAAGAACTTCAAATTTATAAAATTGGGTCAGCTCAGCAGCATAAACAGCGTTGAACAGTGTGAAGTCTAAAAGGTATGTTACAATCTACAAATGGCTTAAAATCACGAATGCAATTGTATGTAATGTATATTATTGCGAGCTTGCAGCAATTTATCATGGTGCCTTTTGAAAGTTAAATTGCTAAAAGTTATACGCACAGTAAAATTCCATAGGTAACTGTTTAATGTGTAAGTTATCAATTCACAACTTTTTTGTTCGGAGAAAGTTCAGAAAAATATAGTTAAAATTTTGAAAATTTTGCATTGGTCATTAGAATCTTTTGTATATTTTTGATTTGTATCCTTTTCAATTAAAATTTACCAATTTTTCCAAGCACAACCAGGTCGATTGCCCATTATCATCATCATCCACTTACCTCTAATTTTGACCCATTTTGACTTCAAAAATTATAATCTCTTGATTTGCTTCACTCGACGCGATTCGGCCATTTCTTTGTTACCAGGACATGGGAGTGAGATTAGAAAAAGAGACGTCAAAATGAGTCTCACTTTGTTTGGTAAAACAAATTAAATTCAAAAACCTATTTTTTTGTATAGAGAAAAATGTTTACAAAACTTTGTCAGCAAGTGATTATTCATGCCAGCAATAAACAGTTTTTATCGGTATGTATGTTAAGACCCAAAAAAAAAAATATATGGACTTAATGAAGTCCAAATGGGATTAAGTTATAATCTATTCTCAACCCCCAGATCTACGACTTTCTGAACCAAGGCAAAATTTTGACTTTGGTAACCCCTCTCACGGAAAAAAATTGAAAAATCACTAAATGCAAAATTTTCAGTTGCAATGTGTCCCAGATTGATTCAAATACGGGGTAATTTTACATTCAGAACATAGTAAATTACTAAATCTGTCTCGTGAAGATTTTTCAATAAAAATCCATTATTCAAGCTTGCATATTTAATAGTAAAATACCGATTTTTTTGGCGTAATTTACTCTCCAAAAGGATGATTTCACTATAGCATCAATTAAAATATTGATTTGTTATAACTTTTTAGTGATTTACATTGCACAATCACTGATTTGTAAGCTACCAAATATTTATTTTAGTCATGGGTATTTTGTCGCAATTTGAAACTCCATAAGAATAGTTACAAATCGCAAAATATTTTTTCCCAAATCACGACTTTCTTGTCGCAATTTACTTCTTTAGGAAACAAAGCCGATTGTTGCCACGAACAAATCACTGATTTGGTTTCTATTGCAAACATAGCTGATAGACCAAGGAAAAAATCCCTTTTCCTTGGAGTTTTTTTTACTCTAAAATGGACAAAGGGAAATCTGATTGATTTTGTGGGAATTTCTATTATATGAAACCCCAAATGGATTTTTTTATTTGAAAAAAGCAAAGTTATCGACATTGTTTGTTCTAAAAAAAAAACGTATTGTTCATAGAAAATTTTATCCGAGGTCATTGACCTTTGCAGTGCATTTAAAACATTTTTATCACAAATAAATTTGTACTTCTGAGGTTGGTTTTTGCATTTCTTAAGCTGTTTTATATTTTACTTTTACTACAGCAGACCTACGAGTAGGTATATATGCCTTTTAAAAACGACATTAAAAAATGTGTGTGATTTACATTAACCTTTGGTGTACATAGATTGTCTCTGATGATTGGAGATGATTTTGCAAAATAACGGATATCCTCGAAAGTATATACATATTGCCGACCCTGAAAAAATACAATCCTTTTATTCTGCAGAGAAGAAGAAAATTAAAAAGAACTCTGTTTATGTACGAGTAGTTCCAAATTTGTGGTTATTCAGTGAATATATAGTTTAAGTAGTTTATATTTGCGAAAAATTACATTACATAACTCCAAAATTTCCTTTCTTCGTCTTCTCTCATTTTTCATCCAGACCAACGAAATAACTTACTAGATTTTGTTAAATTTTCTACTGTGGGAAATATAAAGGAAGAATCGAAATAAGTTGTTGGAGAAAATGGAATGGAATAGAGTCCTCCCCCCAAGCAAGTGACATACTATGCTTAGATTTCTGACAATTTAATTTAATCTGCAACGATTCCTGAAAGTACTAATCTTTTTTTGAGAAATCCTTAGTAATTTGTAAGTATTCACCTGTTTCTACATTTTTAGTAAGAAAACTAAAATGCAGTATAATATGCTAATTACATACATTTCAACAATGGCTTTCTCAGAGAGGAAGAAATATATCGGAAAGACTTCAAAGAAAGATCAGTAATCGTTACAATATTCTTTGAAAAATATTATATCCTGTTGTTACATAACCTCAAAAATAGTGCAAAAAGCGGTGACGACACAGATTCAACTCAGGATATATCAGAGAGATATTGAAAA